>QLPD01003367.1:0-24203 GCA_003314085.1 Hymenopellis raphanipes
AGACTTCATATACAATCTGCTATGTTGGCAGGACTTATTACTTCGAGGATTTCCTCCACTCGAGTTGTTCAAATTGGAACTTGACAGTGGTGTGTAACGATTGCTCACCTCAAACTTGGATCTAACCCCATCTGAAGGCATTACCAATGATCATTCCGAGTATCTTGCCTTCGAAGAACAAGCATTTCGTCCACTCCCGCTTGCCGGTCTGCCATTCCAACACGTCCACTTGAGCGTTAACCCTCAAAACCTCATCGAGACACACAAGTTCATCGAGTGGTGGTCATCCACATTTCGCGCCCTCTCCGACTCCGAAGCGACCATACATTTCACGGAGCTTACATTTGGGCTTACGGATCTCCCAGGTATCGAGACTCTCGATGCAGCGTGGAGTTCGCTTGACAACAGTCTAGCGCATACGACGCTGAGCGGCGTTCGGAGCATTCACTTCGAGAGAAATGGGCAGCGGACTCAGGAAAAGATCACTCAGGCAGCGTATCCGGTCCTTGCAGACAAACTACGACTTGCATTGCCTCGGCTTGCAAGCCGAAGCGTCCTTCGTTTGGAGTAGGGAAGCGGGACTGGGAAGCATCGAAGAGGCCAGGCAGTGTACACTACACGGTGCTGCTGGAAGTTGGAACCCGAGGGCGCGCGCATCGCAGATACTACCAGGTTGCGCGCCCGATGATCCACAATTGTTGTATTCTTTATTATTGCTATTGAGCTGGACGTTGCCCTTCACATCACCTCGTCTCCAGCCAGCTCATGAAGGTCTGAAGCATCGCCAGTCAGAGTAATCGGCCCAGATCTCAACTTCATTGGTCCAGGAGATTGCGAATTGTTTCAAAAGACATAAGCAGGGGGTACCTACCAGTACGGTACATGAGGTAGATGTCAGTGAAGGAGTGCATAGTAAAGAAGAAACAAGAAAAGACATTCATACATATCATAACATAACCTGTCATCACTCTGACATCTGGGGCCTTCACCGCGCGAACCTTCTCTTCCCGCCTCTTGATCCCCCGAACATTTTCGTGCCTCTTCGGCACTTCCACAACATGCACTGTCTGACGTACTTCTTCTTTCGCCTTCTGATGCCCGATCCATTCACGAAGCAAATGGTCAGAAGGAAGATGACCTTCGGGAATAGAGCACATCGGATCGTTGTACTAGAACTCCGGCGGAACGACAACGGGTTAGGGATTGAAATTTGACGTCGAGCGGTCATGGAAGCGTAAGGTGCATCGCGACCTGGGTGAACGCGGATGGAGGCTGGAGTTGACCTGAGGTTGGTGCCCAAGGGGAGACGTGAACACAGCAGCGGGTCACGGAGGAATGAGAGGCTGGGATTGGCTTTGTTCAACCTGACGGGGAGCGACGAGCGCACGAACAACAGGCTTCCTTCTTACGCTCTTAAGGCCTGAATCTCTTCGTGCTCTTCATCTCCTGGGGACACTGCCTCGGTGTCCCTTCAGGCTCCAAAGACGTATCAGGTCTCGGCAGCTTGAACTACACATTAGCCACCGATTCCCCGTCCTCGTATGCTTTGTTCCGCGCTACATCCCACGCGTTTATGAGTTCGCCCCCAAGATTCGCTGTGTTTCCGTGAGGCTAGCAAAGTCTTTCCCAGGCATAATCGTCTCGGTACGCTCTGTAGAGGACTAGGAAGTTTGGTACGCGTGTGCGCGGTTTCTGCCTCTGCCAGATGTAAGTATGTAGTCGAGTTCGTAAGACCCACGAGAAATAAAGAATTAATGGAAAATGAGTAGGTTTCGCACAGCGAAAGAGAAGGAAGAGAGCACGCAGAGAATGCATGTCAGAGGCCCTCTACAGAAATGAAGAGAATTCAAGGTGAAAGATTAGAGGGAATGAGAGGCAATGATGGAGGTTGCTGACCAAGCCACAGCTTGCCTTCTGACCATCACCTTCAAGTATGATCATTCATGTCTACATTCAGAGCAGCTCACTAACGACTCAATATTCTTTCAGGTGCATACAAGACTGATTCGGCAACATATTTTACGAGTCCTTATTGTTGCCTCAACTTGAAATTGTCAAGTACGTATCCCTTGTCTTTCTTCTTCCTGAATATGTCGAAACAAGAACACGTTCAGATATCGAATATTCTTCTCATATTCCCTTCCCCCCTTCCCCCAGGACAAGAACCTGTCATTCTTCTGGGCTACTCAGCATATATTCCAAGGGACCGGCCACTTCTGGTCCAACCAGTTGACCCGCTTCTGAGATGGGCCCCTCTCTGCCGCCGGAGCTCGTAGACTTGATTGTTCAGAACCTACCCAAGTATGACAAAGAGACTCTTAAAAACTGTGCGCTTGTCGCGCGAACGTGGTCCAGTCCCAGTCAGCGTGCCCTTTTCCATGACATCATCTTGTCCGAATATTCCATCATGACAAAACTCCTCGCGCATCTCATCTGCTTTCCCCATCTTCAAAGGCTCATCCGTGACTTGACCATCCATCAACACGATTATGATGATATTTCGTTACCCGCCCACGTGTCTTGCCTCACTTCTGTTCTTTCTCTTCTCCCAAGTCTTATAGCATTTACATTCAAAGACGGTTCCGATGACGACGACATAGTAGCAACCCGATCTTATCTTGATTTGATCCCAAATGTCTTGGGGAACGCGCCTCTTGTCGAGCTTAATATCGACGTCTACTCTATCGAAACCTTCCAACATGTCTTTAACATTTTGGGCGGAACAAACATTAAGCGAGTCAGCTTGTCCGGTGCCGTTGAGGATGAGGTGGACTCGGGGGCGCCACGTAATCGCTTACACCTTCCCTCGCTCGAACGCATTCGCTTCGGAGTTGACGGTCTTGAGGAGGAATTCCACAATTGCCTCACCCATAATTTTGACCTTCCCTCCCTGAAGGAGTGCGAAATCGATATAACACTGTTCGCAGAGGATTTACTGCAATGGCAGAACATATTGCATCGAGGATTTCCACCTCTTGAGGTGTTCAAATTGGAACTGGAGAGTGGTATGTAACACTCACTCGCTCACCTCAAATTTGGATCTGACGATAGCTGAAGGCTTCGGGCGAACCGGTATCCTCGAAGAACCTTCATATCGTCCACTCCCGCTCGCTGGTCTGCCATTCCAACACGTACACTTGAGCGTAAACCCCCGAGACCTCGATGGGACACGCAAGTTCATCGAGTGGTGGTCTTCCACATTTCGCGCCCTCTCCGACTCCGAAGCGACCATACATTTCACGGAGCTTACATTTGGGCTTACGGATCTCCCAGGTATCGAGACTCTCGAGGCGGCGTGGAGTTCGCTTGACAACAGTCTAGCGCATACGACGCTTAGTGGCATTCGGAGCATTCACTTCGAGAGGACTGGTCCGCGGACTCGGGACAAGATAACTCAGGCGGCGTATCCGGTCCTCGCAGACAAAATTCGACTTGCATTGCCTCAGCTTGCAAGTCGAGGTGTTCTTCGTCTGGTCTAAGGAAGGGTTGGAGACGTTGAGCAGTGTACATGGCGCGGTTGAGGACCAAATTTGTAACCTTGCTTGGAGAGGTCTTTGTTTAGTCTAGGGTGGTCTGACATATTCCACTGCACATCTCCCCCACAACTGATTGCGTCGGATGTACGGGTTAATATTATTATACCCTCCGGACAGGGTGTCCTCGGTGACAACCGCAGCTTTGATGTTGTTGTACTACTATTTATCTAACCATGAGCCCGATGTACTTAGGCTGTGTACTCTGTTCGATATGTAACGAAAGATTCGGTATATAGAGGATACCAAGGAGACCATAGTAACGAAAAAAAAGAAGGCATTGACACGTATCATATGATAATCTGTCATCACTCTGCCATCAAGACAGGATGCAGAACTCGACTCCAGTCAACAACCTTGACCTCCGGGGCCTCACCGCGCGAACATCCTCTTCCCGCCCACGAACATCTTCGTGCTGCCTCTTCACCACTTGCACTCTCTGACGCGCTTCCTCTTCTTTCGCCTTCGCCGCCTTCTGATGTGCAATCCATTCACGAACCAAATGGTCCTCTGGAATAGAACACGTCATATCGTTGTACTGGTAGAACTCGGTGGAACGACAACGGGCTGGGGGCTGGTGTCGAGCGGTAAAGGAGGCGTAAGGTGCATCGCGACCTGGGTGAACGCGGATGGCGGCTGGAATTCTTCAAGTGTTTGAGGTCGGTGCTCAAGGGGAGGTGTGAAATCCTCCCAGTACTGTTGTTGCTCCCATCATGTGTCAGGCTAGCAAAGTCTTTTCCAGAAAACTCGACGTAATTGTCCCGGTACGCTCTGTAAAGGGCCAGGAAACGTACGCGCGCGTACGGCTTCTCCCTATGCCAGATATATTCGAGTTGGTAAGACATGGCGGAAATGAAGAATGGACGGGAAAATGAAGAGGGTTCGCACAGCGAAAGAGAATGCGGAAGGCGCGGCGAGCAATGATGGTAGTCGATAGTGAGCGTACAGGCTAAGGCCGATCACGTGGAGCGCGTTTTGAGTGAACGATGAGTGTGCATTCAATAAATTCGGCCATTGAAGAACACAGGCAGTGGAGAACAGTCGAGTGCTCTATGAGGGGTATTTGTAAACTAAAAAAGGGAAAAAGAGCTTGTACTTTGAAGATTTTTAAAGTGTGGCGCGCTGATAATCTTTTAGGGTTGATCAGCCATGCTCACTCAACCGATCGAACACACTTACTACTAATCGGTCCTGCGTTGCACGTGCTCTTTCACGGCATTGCTCGCTCCAAGGGGAAAGAGCGGCCTCGCTAATTGACTCTCCTGACCAGCACAGGTAACCAACATAACAAACAGATCTTCGATACATCAGAGCGCCACATGTTACGTCCTTGTTGGCGTGACAAGGATACTAGATCCACTGCTACGTGCTGAAGTTCACGTTGGTAAACTCATTGAATTTAAGAACTAGTCGCTCACTCTTCGTCTACTCCCGACACCATATGAGAGTACCAGACTCCGATAGCCTCGGTGAATACAAGAGCCGCCGGGGTATCCTCGGTAAGTCCAAGCGTGTAACTATCCTCCTTGTAAGTATGCGATCTCACCGTTATGGTTCAGGAGCCTACCATCGAAGGTGTCGGGGTCCGTTGAATTGTGAGGATTGACATGGCGACAGTTTCCTGTCGAAGGCTTCATGTCTGCAAACCTAGCATGAAACGGCATGGCCGCACCACGATTCGTTTTTAAATCAGACGAACTTTCGATGTGTTCAGCAGCCAACCTCCAACATCCAGCTCATCCACCGACCATGCTGGTCGACGATCTCGAATATACGCAGCCTCGCCTCGTCGGAGAAACCCCTGCGCACCCTGCAAAGGTCGTCGGTAGTCTTGATTCGCGCAAGGTGGTCCAAGGCCACGACTAAACCATTAAGGGTATTCCATGGAAATGCATATGGCGCAAGCATCGCGTGCTCCCCAACTTGTCCCTCCGCCAGGCGCCGCCGTTCATCGTCGACACCTGCTACAGATCGCGCTTCTAGGCCCATGGACATTTGTCTGAATTTGACGCTATGTCTGTTCACGTCCTCAATCCCAATCTTGTATAGCGGTTTTAGCCAGACCAGCAGACAACTCATTGAGAGGGCACTCTGTTTGTGACGAAGGTCAAGCGCCGTTGTCTGCAATATCCGTCAAAGCGAATTTTGGGTGATCAAACCGTGTGAGAGTATTGACCCTGGGTTGTTTACAAGACGACTCGATATGACATGCAAAGCGTGGCAGGGTAGTACTCCACCTCTGTGCTAGAGAGAGGCATTCAGAATTCTTGGTCTAATCTCTCCGTAGATACCGCCGAGCTCCACCCTAACACCCTATCAGCGACCGAAATCGACACAGAAACAGATGCTTATCTTACCTGTCAGTATAATACGCCAATTCCGCCGGGTATGGTCCTTGCACACAAGCCCGTTAAACATACTTCCATTGCCAAGCATGACCAGCTGAGCCCGCCGTATCAGTGTAGAAAAACCTGGTAGGATCCAGCGAAAAGAACAAATTGGGAGGGAAAACTTACGGTGATCGTGTCGGCACAAGCCACGGGCCCAGTATAGCATACCCATAACACCAGCAATACCGGCACTGGATTCTAGGACATACAAGAAGCAACCTTGAATGGGTTCCGCGTAGAGTTTGCAATGGGTCCCATCTGGTCAGTGAATGTCCAGGTTATGCCCTGGCGAAAGTCGTCCATGGGTCTTCAACTGGTCGTAATGAGCCAAGGCTACCATGCGATTCAGGATACAATCCGGCCAGAAAGCCTCCCGCAAGTATCGACTTTTTCCACTGCCCAAAACTCCCTCTCGTCGTCTTCAGCGCGTACCCCCGCACGGATTTGGAATTAGTTGTTATTCGCGTTCTGTCATGTCCAAGCGTATCCAGTACTATAGCAGGCGCCTTGCTAGTCCGCGGAGGGGATTCGTAGGTGTCGCTAGAAATGGTTGGTGGTGAAGGAGAGAGTGCCGGCGGCATTACTGCGGTTTTCCCGACACGATCACACCCAATCGTTTTCACATAACCCCCTCATTTACCAACTCTTCCAGTAAAAGGTAATCAACAAAGTTTAGTGGCAGACGAAACTGCGAACATATTATGTTGAGAGGCGAGCGGGCCATCGCGGTATCAGGAAGCTGTTTAGTGGCACTGCAATGCTAGAAACTGCACCAAGAACAGACATGCCCAGGCCCAACAGCTCATACTCTCACAAGTTACTATCTACATACACTATCGACAAACTATTCCATCCACACTCTACCGTGATATCCTTCAAGTAAATAACCACGTGTCATCGTGGAAGGACGACGTGCTGGCAGTGCATGTCCATTTTTGGATTACGTCGTCTTTCTCTCTACCACGACATTCTCTTGACACAATCTAGGCGATTCCTGCGTCAACCCTCAGAACACATCTCGCAGTATGCTTTCCAAATGCTATCTTCAACGTTCATTCTAACGCGCTGTTTATGCTTAGTATATAGTCTATGGCATCGTGTCACCCTCAATTTACTACTCGTCTCGAACACGCGGCCTTTGCTCTCGCCAAAGAGTACATAACTAGACAAGTCAGCCGCCATGACGTACCGATGGATGCCATGGGCAATGCTCTGACCGCGGCCGACGTTGCGCACATACTGCTTCGCCTGCCTCTCCCGGTCAAAAGCCTGGCCCGGTTAATTGACAACCAGTACCGCAACATTTCCCTCGACATGGTAGGACGCTGGCACATTCTTAGACAACAGTTGGAGGTGACGGAAGGAGATGATGAAACTGTCGATAAGGAAAATGCGCCCCCGCCGCCGCGACCGCTTACCTCGAACCAGCCTACTCTCCTTCCTGCTGACAGCCTCGCTTCAAACTCTCTCCAAGCAGCCCCGATGATGACTACAACCAACGTTCCTATTTTATCAGCCTTTGATCCAGTCGCGCCGACATCGCCATTGCCCAGATCTACTGCTATCTCCCCGCCTAGCCCAGAAGTGCTCGCTACGCACCATACACTTTCTCCCTCTCCCTTTGACCCTGCTCTCTTCTCCGAGTCGGACAGCTCCCAAAAGCTCCCGATGCTTCAGGTCGATCCATCTCCCGCAAGCCTTGACTCCCCCAATACACCTACTCTTCCTGTGGACTTCGAAGCCACTTTGGACTAAGATGGAGAAGAGAATAAAAATCTCGCAGCTACAGGTACCAGCGCACTAGGCGATGCACTTTCTCCTACATTCCGCCATGACGCAAGTCAAAGCGCTAGCGCGACATCCAGCTCACCAGCAAACGTTCCTGGCTTGCCGATTGCCGGCCCTTCGAACTCCGGCGAGCAACAGTGGCGTAGATCAGCGCCGCTTTCACAGATGGAATCTACCTTGCAGGCCGATGCTAGTCCCACAGATGACGTGTTCTCTACTGAGCCCATCACTTCTACCAACGATGTGATCCGTGTGCCTTCGCCGAGCCTGCAGTCAGTCACGAATTTGGATCTTGGCGAGTTAGACTCGCCCTCTCCTGCGAGTGGGTCTGGTCTGAGAGGGCGGTTGAGGCAGGGTAGTAGAGATGACGAGGAGGAGGTTGCTCATGGGGTGGAACAGGATGTTCTCAGTAACAACCTCGTATCGAATGTCGCGGTAACAACGTCTCCGACAAGCAATACTCGGAAGCGCGCCCGGGAAGATGACCAAGATCGTGAAGATAATCGGCCTCCCGCTAATCGGGCTTCGCGGGACAACTTTCTTTTCGGGTTCTTGCGTCGGTTGATGGAGTATTTGTGGTAACGACTATCTTTATCGTGTACAGTCTATGTATATCCTACTTTTCTTTGGGACTCATGTTGTACTATCTTACTTTTTTGGAGGACACTTTTTGTATGTATTTTGGTGTATGCACATCTCTTTTGTGTATGACTTCTCCATGAACTCGGCCGTCGAGTTCTTTGTTCTGAAGTGTGCTGGCGGTGATGTCCGTTTTTGCATTACCCTAATCTTGCTCCTTTCCACACGGACACGACGCCTTCAAGAAACTCGACCTGTGCTATTTCGCCGTCTTGAACGACACGCTGGATGATAGAGGGGTCAAGCCCAAAGAAATAGGTACTCAAGGAGAGTCGTGAGGAGCGGGTGGTGGAGGAATAACAGGAGGCTGGGATCGGCTTTGTCCAGCTTGGCGGAGAGCCGCACGTGTACGAATAACAGCTTTTGGCTTCCTCCGCCCGTCAGGCTTAGCCCTCTCCAAGCTCGTCTTCAACTTGGGCACTACACGAGGCCAGGCTCCAAAAGCATGTCATGTCTAGGCAGCTCGAACGACACATTATCCATCAACTCCCCGTCTTCGTATGCTTTGATCCCACGCCTGATAAGTTCGCCTCCGAGGTCATCCCAGTACTGTTATTGTTGGGATCTAAGCCCATGTATGTCTTTTCCAGCAAATTCCACGTGGCTGTCCCGGTACGCTCTGTAGAGGCCCAGGAAACGTACGCGCGCGTACGGTTTCTACCTCTGCCCTATGTATTCGAGTTTGTAAGACATGGCGAAAATGAAAAATGAACGAGAAAACGGAGAATTGTCGCACAGCGAAAGAGAACAGGAGAACGCGCTGAGAGGTCGTCGAGACTGAGTGACAAAGAGCGCGAACGCGCTTCTATTAGGCCAAAGCCGATCACGAGGAGCGTGTATTGAGCGAACAATGTCACCACTGTCCGGTTTGAGAAATTCCGGTCAATGCAGAAGTTGGATAATGGAAGGACATAGGGAACAGCGGGAGGTGCGACGAGCGGCATTGAGAGAACAAATCGAAAATTCGAGGATTATTGAAGTGTGGCGCACCGATAATCTTCAACAGATGGTCAGCCACGCTATTTTCAACTGATCAAACGCACGTACTACTAATCGCTCCTGTATGATGCTCGTGCACAGCATTGCTCACTCCAAGGGGAAAGAGCGGCCTCGTTAATTGACACTCCCGACCCACACAATTGACCGAGATGACAGGAAGATCGTCGCACGACCTTGCTGACATGACAAGGGTAGTAGATCGACTACTCTATGCGCTGAATTTCACGTTCATAAAGCTCATATTGAATTTAGGGACTAGTACCTCACCCTTCATCCATTTGAAAGCGCCAGACTCCGATAGATTCGTTGGATGCGAGTCGCCAGGGCATCCTGGGCAAGTCCAACTCCAGCGTGCAGCTATCCTGCTTGTGAGTATACAATCCCAACATTATAGGTAAAAAACTTACCATACAACGATAGCCGTGCTTGCTTAATGAGTGAAGCTCATTCAGAATAATTACGAATTGTTGGTTGGTAAAATATTGACGAAGCGCGAGCGGGTCGAGGTACATCGAATTGATATAATTCACATCGCGAAGGGACAGCGTCAGTTTCCTGTCAAAGTATAAATGTTTGTGCACCTAACATCAAACGACATAGTATACGCACCACGATTTGTTTTTCAATCAGACCAACGTTCGGTGAACTAACCTCCAACATCCAGCTCATCCACCGACCATGCCTCGAGGATCTCAAGTATACGCAGTCTCGCCTCGTTGGATAAACACCTGCGAAAGTCGTCCGTCGTCTTGATGGTGATCCAATCTCTTCGATATCGGTTTCACTGAGCTTAGCATCTGACGCGGCAAGGTTCTCTTCAAGACACTAAGCCTCTGGTCAGTAAAGAGTCCTAATCACTGTCAAAACGAATTTGAACGTACCTTCGCCTCCCTCGTCCCAGGAATAACAGAGCCACGACGGAACCCTGAAGGGTATTCCATTGAAACGCATATGACGCAAGCATAGTGTGCTCCCCAACTATTGCCTCTACTAAACGCTGCCTTTCCATTGTCCACGCCTGTTACAGATCGTGCTCTCCAGACCCATGGCATTCGTTTGAATTTGACGCTATCGTTCTCGTACAGCGGGTTGATCCAGGACCAACAGGCGACTCATTGAGAACCCATTTGTGATGATGGCTAAACGCCGTTCTCTGCAATATCTGTCCCCCCGTATGACGCGAATTGTGGATGTTGACTGTGGGTGCGAGTAGTGTCCCTCCTCGAGTTATTCACAAGACGACGCGATATGCTGTAACGCGCCAGCGTGGTAGTACTTCCGTCTGTGCTAAGGCGTTCCTAGGCCCTTCTCCAAATTCTCCACAGACACGGTCTACCTCGCATCAGTGACTCAGATCTACGAAAGAACGGATTAGACTGACCGGTAGACCAATAATCGAAGTCCAACGCTGTGAGCGCGTTAAATGTACTGCTAAGCGGCCAAGTGTAATAAGATGGGACCGTCGTATCGGTACCAGAGAAGTTGGTGTCGTGTAGCGAGGAGAGCCAGTACCGATGGACAGGTCGAATACGGCAATAGTCTCACGTCAAGGCAAGGACGGAGTACAGGGACGCGTTATTGCGTTAGTTAGGTGGAGTCGACTAGCGCTCAGCGCCTTTGAGATGATTAGCTCAGTGTGGTGGTACGCGAAAGGAATATCATACCCATGATACAAGCAATACTGGCGCCGATGCCATTGGTCCGGAACATATAAGAAGCAATCTTGAATGGGCTCCGCCTAGATTCTTGGGTAGACGAGGTGGCCGTCTGTGAGGTTTTCAAAATTTGCATGGCTAGTAGCGGACGACATGAACGCACCAAACGGAATCACCTATACCGACGTTCCATCCAGCTCGTTCGCGTTTTGGCCGATTATCTCAAGTATACGAGGGCATCTGGTCGGTGAATGTCCAGCTTATGGGCTGGCGAAACTCGTCCACCATGCGATTCAGGATACAATCCGGCCAGAGAGCTTTCGGTGTAAGCATCGCGAATAGACTTTTTTCATGGCCCAAGACTCCCTCTCGTCGTCTCCAGCGCGTACCCCCGCACGAATTTGGAATTAGTTGCTATTCACGTTCTCATCGTCATGTCCTCGCGTATCCAGTACTGTAGCAGGCGTATTGCTAGTTGGCGGAGGGGATTCGTTGGAGTCGCTGGAAACGGTGGTGGTGGTGAAGGAGAGAGTGCCGGCGGCATTTCTGGATCCGGTTTCCCCGACGCCACGATCACAGTCCAATCGTTAACCCCTCGTTTACCCCTACAGCTCTTCCAGTCAAAGGTAATCAACAAAGTTTAGTGGTAGAAGAAACTGTGAACGTAGTATTCTGAGAGGCGAGCGGGTTGTGATCGCGGTATCAGGAAGCTGTTTAGTGGCACTGCAATGCTAGAAACTGCACCAAGAACAGACATGCCACGGCCCACCAGTTTATACTCTCACAATTACTATTCACAGACACTATCGACAAACTATTCCATCCACACTCTACCGTGATATTGTTTTTGAAACTCAAGTCACGGAACAACCGCGCGCGGAAGGACAATGATCCTGCTTGTCCGTTTCTCCTATCGGAGCAGTATGCTATCCAAATGCTATCTCGACGTTCATTCTAACGCGCTGTTTATGCATACCATCGTCACACCTTCCCCGACGCGACGATCACACTTCTGAGCCCAATCGTTTTCATATAACCCCTCATTTACCCCTACGACTCTTCCAGTTAAATTTAATCAACAAAGTTTAGTGGCAGAAGAAACTGCGAACGTAGTATTCTGAGAGGCGAGCGGGTCCAGCGGTATCAGGAAGTTGTTTACTGCAATGCTGATTTATGCTACAAGAACAGACATGCCAGGGTCACTCAGTTCAAACTCTCAAAAAATACAGTACTAGCCCCCCACACACTATCGACAAACTACCCCAACACATTCTGCAGTGCTATTTTTTTTGTTCCAAGTCAAAGTAGGCCACGTGTACGACGACCGCGATTCTGTCCATTTTTGGATTACGCGTTCTTATTCTCTTCCAGCCATCACCACTACCAACGTTCTTTCTACCCAGCCTAGGCTATTCCTCTGTTTCCCTCCAGAACCGGTCCAAACAGTCTGTAAGTATTCTTGATTGACCATCATTCAAGCACCGCTTACAGGCTGTTACAGCTCATGTCTCTTCACGAGTCGTCTTACCCTCGACTTGCCAGTCGTCTAGAGGAGTCGGCCCTTCATCTCGCCCAAGAGTACGATGCCAGACAAACTGTTGTACCTCCCACCGACAAGATGGGCAAACCCCTCGGCGTTACAGACATTGCTCAGATTCTTCTTCATTTGCCTCGCCAACCATCTCCGGTCAGAAACCTTATCTGGCTGCTTGAGAACGAGTATCGGAATATCTCTGTCGAAATGGTAGGACGATGGTGCAATCTCAGACAACATCTGGAGGCGGCAGAAGGATATGATGGAACTGCCGATAAGGAAAACGCCCCACCGTCGCCACTCGCTAAGTTGGACGACGATGTGCCGACCCGTTCTGCTGAAGGCGGTTCAGCAAGCGCCGACTCTCACTCGCCTCCGGTCATTCCGATGCCGCCCTCGCCTCACGCTTCACGCTCGGGCCCAACATCGCCTTTACTTGGTTCGAGCCTTCATCCGGCACATATCGCTTCTCACCCCCACCCATCGTCCCAGGCGCCTTCACCGACTGACCCTTTCCTTGCCATTCCTCTACCCACTGACAGACCCGACGACACGCTTTCTAATGATGTTGTTGTTGGTTTCTCTCAAGATCTCGAGGTCGCTTTAGAACGACGCGCGGAAGAGGCTGAAGGTCTCGAAGCGCCTGACTGCAGCGGGCCGGATGATGCTCCAGGACTTCCGCCGATACAGGACGAGGAAAATCAAAGCGCAAATACAACATCGTCACCATCCGTAGCTTCTCAGTCTTCGCCACCTCATACCTCAACCGTTACGCGGAACCCTCCTTCGCCTACCCTGCATACCAGGCTTGTGCGCTCTAATGGAGTTTCGAATTTTCAGGACTTGAAGCTGGTATTGACATCCCAGGAGCCTGCTACTTCCGACGTCGACTTCTTCAACACACCACCTGTCGATGCCATTAGCGCGCTTCCTCCTTTCAATCCGGTCCCTCGACCAGCCGTGCATTCCGGTATGAACTCTGGTGATCACAACTTGCAGTCACCGACTCCTGCGAGTGGGACTGGTCCGACGGCGCGGTCGAGGCAGGGTAGAGAAGAAGAGGAGGAGGATGAGAATGGGGGGGAACAGGATGGGAACCAGGATATTCTGGGTACCAACACTGTCACGTCGAACATCGCGGTAACAACACCTTCGACAAGCAACAGACGGAAGCGCGCCAGGGAAGACGATCAAGAGCGGGAAGATAACCGGCCTCCCGCTAATCGGGCTCCGCGGGACAACTTTCCTTTGAGGTTGTGGCGTCGGGTGAAGCAGTATTTCTGGTAATGACTATCTTTATTGTTATGTATATCCTACTTTCCTTTCAAGGGACTCTTATTGTACTATCCTACTTTTTGGAGGACTCTTGTATCATTATTTTGGTGTATGTAAATCACTTTTCTGTATCCAGACTATTAGTACTTGTCCATTATCAACAAAATCTGGCGGCGAGTTCTTTGTGCATGGCGGTGATGTCCGTTTTTGGATCACCTTGCTCCTCTCCACCATGACAAAACCAGGACACGAAGCCTTCAAAGAATCAGACAGTGCTATTTCGCCGTTTTGAACGACGCGCTGGATGATATAGAGGTCGGGCCCAAGGAGACATATTCGAACGGGCAAGGAAACAGTGACCCGGGCCCGCGTTGGAGTACGTGCTTGATTTGCTTTCTGTACAACTCCCATTGACCAGCTCCAGATAGCCTTCGAGTGCGACGAGCGCCTGGACTGCAGACGTCACTCGTGAACATTTCGATGATTACCGCGTTCGATGACGAGGTCTTTGCTGGGACGAACGACAAGGAGACAGAGATGAGGATGCACAGGGCCATTTTTAGAGAGCCTGTGTCCGATGGTACTTGCAGCTTATACCGTTCGACAAGGCCGGTGAGATGTTTTCCTGTTTGCATATCTCATGTCGCCTTTCGATATCCAGTAAATGTGCATACCGTACCACCCGAGGCAATACACGAACGCGCCAGTGGACGATGATAACGCCATCGTCAGCCGCCAACGGATGCCTTTACACCGCCCATTCTCCTCTCGAGCGACGCGTCTGTTTCTTTGGGGGACGACTCAAACGCTCTGGATCACCATCCTTGGCGATCTCCATTATCGCTTCGGTGCCGGACCCGCTATACAAGATCTTGTCTCGAGCAGACGTTACATCCGTACGCCGTTCAGTTGGTCTCCATCACTACGGCGTCAAAACTTCTGATGTGCATGACGTCTAGAAGGAGACGGAGGAGCTCCTGTAGCGTAACATTAATAACATTAATTGCAAAAGACGGCACAAAAGGACATGGATTTACTTGTTACCCTCTACGACATACCGTAGTTCAAGCGCTATAGGTCGCGATCAGCGTATGAAACGGTAAACCGAACGTAGCTTTAAATTACCTGGCGACGACGACAAGTCCGACATGCCTACACTGCCAACTTCCCACTCATAGACAATTTGGGCAATGCTTGCTTGATCATGTTCACCGTGGTGGGATATGACGATGTCGTGATAGGGTTTTTTACCTTGTCAAGGAAGTGAACCTGTTCAAGCCTGCTGTACGCGTTCGTAGACAGAATGTCATCGACCCTTGCCCATGCGGCGACGACGGTGGAAGAACCGAGAGCCATCACCATAAGCGTGAGCTCCTTCAGCGTACTTTTCTCGCCATGAGACAGCGCTGTGAGGGTACATAGATACCATTCGACCATACTGGAAACCACGTCCATGCTGAGACGGCCTATGTGTTGGAACATGACATGAGGCGTCAAGAGGAGATGGTCGAGATTCGGTGCACATGAAAGGAAAGGAGAAGGATCATCATGCGGGAACTGTGTGGTTATCGTAGTACGAGGAATGAGATCTTGGATACTGTCAGGAGCAGAACTACATGGAGCACGGAAGTAGACACTCACAAACGGATACATAAACATGTAATCGACGGAGATGTGAAAGGTCGGTGGTCCGTAGCACGTCATGCCATGTTTGTATGTTTCTCAAATTAGGCAGAATTTTCAGCTCGGTCCAGCGCGGGAGGATGCGTCGGAAATAGGGAAGCCACACGGAGAATTCGCGTGGTCTATCGAGGGTAAGGTGTTCTACAGAACACACTGCAGCGTCCAAATTAAGAGGACTGTCTATCGCGGATGGCATATCCAGGTTTCTAAGGGTGAGACTCTTTACAGTTGTGCCCGTGAAGCTAGGAAGTATCGAGGTGGGGGAAATGACATCCGCATAATCGAGGGCAGCCATGATTGAAAAGTTGCACAGTTTCGGGCATTGTCGCAGGAGGCTATTGGTGAAGAGGAAGGGGGATGATGCCAAGTAGTTCGCATGAATTTCGGCTATATTTGGGAGTAGAGTAAAAAGGTTTTGGACATTTTCCCTGTCGGTTTCATCGGCAACAAAATCGCTGTCTTCCGATTCATAGTTGACCGCGGTTGGGCCGAGGACAGTGATCTCTCGAACGTAGGCACCAAGGTGTGGAGCACCGAGAAGGAAGTTTCGAAAAGGGACAACTTCTTTCACTAAGTTGAACCTTCGAAATGTGTGGAAGAGTCGGCGCTGAGAAGGGGCAAGCCACGCGCGGCACACTAAGGAGCAGTGGTGGAGGGTTGATTGGGCACCACGGTGGAAGTCGATGATGAGTGCAATGAGCTCCGGAGGAAGATCCGAACAGCGCGCCATCCTGGGGGGTGTAAATTCCCTTGAACAGTCTTGACAATGTACATGTATTAGATAGCTTGTCGGTATCGCATAACAGTATGAGATACGTACAGACGTAGCACAGTTAGTCAGTAGTGGACTAGGCGTCAGGATATTACAAATCGTGCTGAAGAGAGGCCAAGTTGGCAAAATGCTTGAAGATGTCAGTGAGAACTACACGGCGTGACAGATCGGTAAGGAATCACATCATGTGGATCGCGTCACGAGTGTACCCTTTGCTACGCACCATCATGCCGTTTCCACATACGCGACTGTAAACGCGAAATCACGTTTACAGGGATCAGCCTGATATGTACTCACCAACATTTTCCCCGAGTCCGCCTTGGTATGTCAAAATCGTTTATCCTGCCAATTCACTCCACCATTAAAAACCCCTCCAGGAAAAGTTCTGTACACAAGAGAATAGTCTTGTAATTGATTGAACAACTCGTACTGACTTGCCGCCACGGTTCCGAGTTCGTTACAATGAACCTCCATCCATTTGCTCCGCTCCCTTTTCTGAACACAGTCCGTATTGAACGTATTCTTCAGCACTACGCCAATATCTACGTCCTGGCTTCAGTATGGAAAAACGTCGCTGTCCGTGGTGTCCCATACTGTCCAGTGTTCAGCCTGCTTTGAAACCACTGTCCTATTCACGCGACCGAGCCACATCCTCGAGAGTGCCCGGCGCCCGCCAGAAAGGACTAACATGTCTTCGACGACTGCTCCTTCATCCCGCCGGATAGATTCTGCTTCGTCGTTTCTGACCCAAAGAAGAATGTACTATGCATTATCACCCAGGGCTCTCCTTGTTTTACCTTCAGAATTACAGTCTTCAGGTAAATGTTGTTCACTTTAATCGGAATCTGGTTTTATATGAATCGCAGGAACATTGTCATCGCGTTGCATACCTCTCCGCTCTCAAAGAACTTGCTTCGAGCAACAGCCTGTACACCGCCTGCTACATCACCCGCTCCACCGAGCTTGGGGATTCAACTTCCTACCTTGGTTTCCTCTGCTAGTAGCTTTTCAGACTGATTGATTCACCAGTCATCTTGGATATTATACTGTTGTGGGGTATATTCAAGCATTGCAATTATACATCTTTCTCTTCTACTCTGCTCACATCCGGAACTGTATCGTTCCCAAAATCAACTCCTGCATCAGCAACATATCATCTTCCTCTGGCTCCGATGTATCTTCCCCGTCGTCGAAATCCAGCGGGGGCAACGGAATGTCCGGCGATAGAGGTTCTTCCTCACGCATGGGCCCCGTTACACGATATCGGGACGGTAGGGTAGCTTCGTCATAGAAGCCGGAATGCAGCCCGTCGGTACTATTGGCCATCGCCTCCAGCAATTCTTCTCCCATCTGCGAATCATCCAACGATCCCGCTGCGTTTCTCCCCAGTTTGTCGCTCCTCCGCTCGGTGAACAATGAATGCAGGCTCATTCTAGACATTCGCGGACATGAATGCGAGCACGACTGGGTGGAATGAGGCCTGGAGGTCGACGCGCGTGTTGTCGGTCTGGAGCGAAGACTGGAGGATGAGGAATTGGGCGAGTGATGGAGGCTCAGCAATAGCGTGTTCTTGAAGTGTTGGGTGAAGGAGGGTAATGAGCTCGGGCGGTGCCGGAAGGAAGACCACAACGTGTCGTCGACATCCCGAGCAGCGGCTTTCGACGATACTGACGATGGTCGCCTCTGCTCGGCAGAAATTTGAATGTGGGTGATGAAGGCAGGTGTATGCATTGCTGTTGATGATTATAACTTCAAGACTTGGGTTGGTTTAAATATCTTTAGAAGAGGGGCTACCCATCTTTCACGTTTCTTACGCACAGCGTTTCAGCTTCACTTGTTGATGATCCTTCCCGCCCGCGACGCATGGAGGCTTGCGCTTAGGACTGCTTGAGGTTTGGAGGCGGATTCGCGCTAATGCTGCTTGAAGATAAACTGAGGCTATAGCTGCATGCAGGTTGTTGGGATAACGCAGCGAACCAGTATTCGTGTCTTACTTTGTGTGCGCCATTCACGAACCAATCAGGGTTTGTGTTTTGACCTGCCTCGAAGAACGTACCTGTGATGTCACTCCCCTCGACAAGTATACAACGCGCAATTTGCGCACCACAGCGCCCGTTAATGTATTCTCGTGCGACATCCGCGGTTGTGGATAATCACCATTCTCCCCCCTCTCTCTTCCGAACCTCGACCCGATGAGGTGGATGTAACGTGTACGATGTCTCGGACTCTGGGATGGCGAAATAACCGCAAACGCAGCAATTATCCAGGTCTCGCGCGACAATCACCAATCGAACGACGGAAGCATTGTTATTCGCTAGAACAACCATTTTACTTTCAACGCTATTGATATGTTAACAGGCTCGCAGGAATATCAGGGCTTTTGTTCAAACACCGGGCCATTTGAGATGGCCCGTTCGAACGAGCGCGTTGAAACGACCGCCCGCTATAGGTAACAGTATGCATTGACCATTAACGAAGTCTACCTACAATAATACACCGTTTTGCGCGTTGAAACCCGTCAGAACCCACATGCTTTTAACGGTTAGCTCAAGTCGCGCGTGTCAACACGTTCGAACTGTTATGGGTACCCGTTTGAACACATCGGTGCAAGCATTGAAACACTGTAGCTATCAGCAAGTACTTCGTCGCGATTCTAAGCCGTTCAAACGCACTTGGCCGGGCTGCGTTTCCACGTGAGTTAAGCCATCCGAGCCCAAATCCCTAAAGCGTTTGAACACGATTCAACCCTCAGCGTTTGAACAACCTGGAAACGGTCATCATTCAATGCTGAAGGTTGAATCCGAGTCGCCTCATGGGGAGAAGAGGGTTGATCATGAATCGCATTGCTGATCCGACCTTTCCATACCTGGAGTGAAAAGGAGGACATCCAGGAGCCACTCAAGCCTTGGGCATGATGTGGTTTGAAGGCAAGACCGAGAAATGTCACATGTCACTTCCCTTGTGCTTTGCTTAGACCGTAAGGGGAGAACAAAGGCCAAATATATTGATCACGTGGTGAAATGTTCCCACTGAGTGGCGCAAGATAAGATATATTCCCGCTCTACCTATACCTTACCAAAAGCGCTCGATCCCAAGCCACCTCTGCAATATTCAGTGAATGCGAGCCCACGCCGACCGTAGTGTGGAAGGTTAGCACACGATAGGCGTTCACTGAGACGATGGGAACTCTCTTGAACCCTCCGCCAGCAAAGGACTTGTTTACTCGACCCAGCAAGAATGAGACGAACTGGCAGAGGGCGATGAGAGAGGCGAGGAAGAACCATATGTCGTGCGGGTATTCGTCTGCATATTGTTCGCAGAGGAGACCGTCCTTGGGCGGCATGTGGGTGGAAGCGGCGATACTCACTGCAATTGACGAGAAAATGAGGCCGTAAATTAGGTCGTAAGTCCAGGAAACGAGAATGCCAATATCACGTACCCTAGACGAATTCGTCACCTGGACGTCCCAAAGCGTAAATAAACCCGAACTCCGTCAGATCCAAATCGAGATCAATGGCTGTGGTTAGCCGAAGGAAGGGCGGGTAAGGATAGGTCCATATTGGAAGTCCAGGCGAGTTGAAATGTTGAGCATGTGCGCCGCGATGTCAGAGGGAATAACGCGACGGTGGTGGAGCACGAATGGGAGTCTCTAATGAAGACCACCTATTAAGGCCAGAGTAAAATGGAAGTGTGGCGTCAAGTCCCGAGCATACGTCGCGATTGCAGCAGTGAAGAGCTCGCAGCGCGAGCGCAGCGGCGAAAGCGCCGCAGTTCACTGCATTCAAAGTGACTATCACGGCACTGGGGAAATGAATTAGCGCGCTACTAAGTAGAGAAAGAACAAGGTAAGGTACCTTGACAAGTTGTCCCAATCCGTCCGTAAACCCGAATCCCGTTAGATTCAGATCTCGATCAGAGACACAATTGTCTGGTAAAGAAGTCCAGGCCAGACTCCACTGCAATACGGAGGGTTTGAACTAATGGCATAATGTCAGAATTGAACGTGAAATGAAAGGGCAATATCCCCACCTTTTTCCTAAAAAGAAAAGCCTGGCCGGCGAGGCCAACACGCGCTGTAGTCGGATGATGACGGGCTCCAAAGACGCGGCGATACGGGCGAGGAGGCAGCGAAGCCGCCTCTGCCTAATGGAGACCAGTTAGCTCAATATTATCATGGAAAACAAAGCGAAACGTACCGTATTTGATGGGGCATTAGATCAGATCTAACGACAACCGATGAACAATAAAGCTGAAATGAAGTGTGAAATGCGCACCTTTTCACCAGGACCAAAAGCCGCAACACTTGTAGTAGTCCAACTATTGCGTCTCCATGGCCACGCAATCGTTGTCCTGGTGTTGGAGCGCCTGTCCAGGCAATGGCGAAGCCACCGCGCTCATCCGTACGCCCTACTCGAATCAGCGTCAAGTGCAATATTGCAGAGGGGACATGTACAAACCTGGGCAGATCTTCTGAGCGAATCTACGACCAAATGAGTCTAAAATGATGCAAAAAAGAGGGGGGAAACGAACTTTTCCCCGAGATCCAAGCCTGGCCGGCCAGGCTAAACACGCTGTCCTCCCAGGATTCCGAAAGTCGCGTTTCGAGCCGGTGAAACAGTCGAGTCGTTGTTGATTATGGAGGCGCCGTAGGCGCCAACGCGTCCATGGAGCAATGAATCGGATTTGAAGATTATGGTGGTGATGGTAAGAGGGTAAGTGTAGTTGCCGCATTTGGATTGATCGACATGCTCTGCCTAGTCTCCCGTAGGCATACTCTACACCTCGCGATGCAAAGTTGAGGTTTGGCTTAGGTCCGAAAAGAAATTACAGACTATGCTCTGCCTGTTCTGTACCGACTTCCTTCCTTCCTTCCTTCCTTCCATCATATCGCGACGTGGCTCCTTTGTGATTCGTCCCTTTGCTTGTGGGATATTCAGCTCTTTCCGCTTGTTCGCTTGACTCTGTGGGTGCCCGTGTGTCAGTCCTTTTCGAGTGGGGCTATATACGATCACGCACCTTGACTCCGTCCCCGCTCCTCCTCGCTTAATATCTCCTCCTGCAAATCTGAATCCGGTTCTGGAGGAATTGGGAGACTGTTGCTCGCGGTTCTGGACTGTCTGTACTTTATCTTGTGGGCTGCTTCATGAACAAGTTAGTCATGAAACTCGTGTAAGTCTTTCGTATACATACCTTGTCGTCCTAGGCACCGCGGCATCCACAGTTTGACCCCGGTTCTCGACAAATTGAGGCACTCTCCCTCGACGCGCGTCGTCCTTGGAGTTATCTGCTGGCGTAGGTAGCGACTCGTTTGGGTTAAGCAACACGCACCTTTTTACAACACGGCTTTCGTCTCCCCAAAAATTCTGACCGCAGTTCTCGAGGAATTCAGCGAGTGTGACTGTTGGAACGGTAAGAACTCTGGAGAGCACCGTATGGACGACCGGACGCACCGTGTTTCGATATCCTTGACATTTTGACCCCGGATCTACATGAATGGAGCTGCTCTGGAGCTCGAAGCAGTCAGTGTATGGACTGTGCAGCTGGCTGCTTTGCTTACTACCTTGTCGACGCCGTGGGACGAGGGTCCTGCAGGAATAGACATTGGAGTGACAGCGAACTCGAAGGGAGTAGAACATCGTCTGAGGTCTTGAATGGTCGGTGAGGACTTAATCCGCAGTCTGGATCATCCCTCTCCTCATCGTGGTCACTGGCATATATCCTCCGTATTCCCCTATGAGTACTCTCGATAGCATAGGAATCCTGACTGATTCTTGTTCTTTTTTCAATGACAGTTGTCCTTTTCGTAGCATTCCGTTAATGTACCCTCGTGTATTCGATCGGATATCCATTGACGGCGACGAATGGATCCTTTTACTTCGACTAGTACGCCACTTCCGCAGCCCGCTTTCACTCTCAACTGCAATAACTATCTTAGCTCCCTACAACATACTTCCTCTTGACCATTATGATGCGGTATCCAGGATCTTTGACCACTCATAGTTTACCCGAGGATTATGATTTGACTCGACAACCTCGGCCACGGCGGCACAACAAACAAAAGAACTGGTCCTTGTCACGGCGGTGTAGCCACTTGGCACCTTTCTTTATACCACCATGGTCGGATGCACCGTCACCCGCCTCATCCCTTCCCTTTCTCTCATGTCCCTTCGGTGCTGAAAAAGGTCGACACCGAGAAGTGGCCAACTAGTCCAAGGTCTTACCGAGATGAGTCGCTCAATGATGGCGGATACTTGAGTGGCGACGGGCTGCAGCTCTTTCAGCGTCTCGACATGCGTTGCGACGCGTTCCGCACTTGAGCGTCTGAACTGTGAAATTGGAAACTTCACAATTCGCTCACGTCCAAAGACGCGTTGCAACGTGTGTTTGAGACGGTATACGATGTCGTCTGAACGCGGAGGTTCCACGCATTCATCACTGCACTGTGGCACCAGAGTTTGAACAAGGCGCCGACTAGCAGCGGGGAAAGACTGTTCAAACGGAGGGTTTGAACACGTTAAAATGGTGTATTTGGGTAGGTACAGGTAGCTAGCTATTAGTCAAT
Source organism: Hymenopellis raphanipes (assembly GCA_003314085.1). NCBI lineage: Eukaryota > Fungi > Basidiomycota > Agaricomycetes > Agaricales > Physalacriaceae > Hymenopellis > Hymenopellis raphanipes. The sequence goes on from QLPD01003367.1 coordinate 22,831, forward strand.
ATATACTGTTACCTATGGCGGGCGGGCGTTTCAGCGCGCTCGTTCGAACGGGCCATCTCAGATGGCCCCGCGTTTGAACAAAAGCCCTGAAATATCAGAGGCTCGTTTGTTCCCGGAATAGATGAAGGCACCAAGACCGCCGTCTTTCATAACGTTCTTCGCAGCGCCCCATCTACTGATGTGCTGCGACAGTCACCCAGCATTTTGAGCCTGCGATCCACGATGAAATCCGGCGCAGGTATACGCGTTCTAACAGGATGTATAAGACAATGGTGTAAGTCGACAAAGCGCATCTGGCGGAAACGTCGTGATAAGTCCCACTTTCTTCATTGCTCTGAAATACTTACTTTTCATCGTTCTCGAGCCTGCCATAGCGCGTTCTTTGGTCCCCACACATAGTCGCGGGTATGGTCCTGGCTGTTTGTGTACTCGTTCCTGGCTTTCGAGCCAACGACAATATGGTAGCGTGCACCCTGCACGTTGAACAGTGCAAATAGGCGCAAGTAGGTTAAGTCTGGACGAGCGATATCCGTAGCCCGTACGTCATAAAAAATGATTCGTCGGTAATGGAGCGAGGCCTAGCGATGCGCGTCAAAAACCTTTGGCAAGGGGAGCGGTGCTCACGAGTCGAGAAACAACGGTAGATCTGCGGTAAAACGTGTTTAGAATGCGAGTCGGGGAAACAGTTTGGCTGGAAAGACCTACTGGTGTAGTGATCTCGACCAGTCCGGCGCAGCCTGGTTTGGTACTCATGAATCAAACGACGCTATAGCACCATCCTTTCGTTTACGGGGATGCCGGGGCGTGTCCGCACTGTAACGCGTCGGCACCGCTGCCAGACACGAAGAGTCAAAGGACCAAGCTAAGTGGCGGCACGCAGCGAAGGAATAATTTAGGATAGATTCAGGAAATGCGTAACAAGTAATGCGCGTCAGAAACCCACTAAGTCTACACATAAAGAGAATTCAAAGCGGAAGATTCGATTGAGGGATAGGAAAGGGAATGGTGGTAGTTACTGATCAAGCGCCGGTCTACTCAATCGAGTACTTGGCGGACTGATCAAGTCGCATTTTGCCTTCTGACCATCACAGGCCAAACACAAAAAACCCCTTCCAGGCTGGTACTAGACTGACTCTGCTGCACATCTCACGAGTTATTGTTGCTTTGCGTTGTTCTTGTATGTGTGCCTTTGCTTCCGGCCTTAAACATGATAGAACTCGAACACGTTCAGGTGTTTCACACGCTTTCTGCGTCATATTCGTTGTCGTCCTTTAAAGCTCTTCTTGGAGGTAAATTATTATCCCTTTGTATATTCCCCTTACTGTTACACATTGCTCTCTAGTAGTCCGCCATGATGCCATCGACAAATACTT
>QLPD01003371.1:0-27679 GCA_003314085.1 Hymenopellis raphanipes
TAGCCCATTTCCTGGCCGTCAGCACGAGAAACTGTATTTCCACTACGGTATGCCCTGGTTACCCCCGCCGCGGACAACCATATATCATTTGGCCAGTTTGTCTTTCAAGACTGCCCAGGCTCGGAATTGCACATGCTCGCTACGGGATATCAGCGGACATCCGATGACCGATCTTTGGGACTCTTGGGTTGCTTTAACCGCCCAGCCGCGATATGGAAGCTTACACTGGAAAGCCCTTTGGATACCACAGGAACTCCCATCTCTGTAAAGGGCGAGCAGCTTACGCCGCCGAATATATCGTGTCGTTCTCCGCGCATTTCGCCTAATGGTGCAGCGATATACATCTCCAATGCACTTGGTGGTGCGCATGCTGGGTCAACAAGTCTCCATCTTCTTGGCCAAGCTGAGCCCATCGTCAAGGCTGTCTGGGATCCTAAGAACTCGAACGAGTTTCCAGGTCTCTTCCTCGGTGCATCCCTACCGACCTACCCATTCGTCGAGAATGGCAGCTGGGTCGTCACACACACGGCCTGGGGTTCAAGGTCGCGCCTCGTCGCCATTTCTACCACCAACTCTACCGTAAGCGACATTACTCCGAATGGAAGCGACTACAGCTATACAGTACTTGCGACCGATAAATCCCATATCGCCGCCGTTCGCAGTTCGCTGCTCAGCGTGCCGGAGGTGATTCTTGGGACCGTGATCCAGACGTCGAAAGACGGCATCGAAGTGGGGTGGAGAACTTTGGATTCCCCCGAGGTGCCCAACGATGGTATGTGGTCGCTGCCGTCAATCCTAGTCTGTGTTTAACGCATTCATCGTAGTATACAAAGCGTTGTCGAAGCTGACAATGGAGATCATCAAAACACCAGAACGAAACCCTACGGAGAGTATTGTTCTACGTCCTCGCCAGGACACCGACCAAGGCAGGAATCCGCTCATCACGATGCCTCATGGAGGTCCGCACGGAACATGGACCACATCCTGGACACCCGCCACCACAGCCTTGGCTCTAGAAGGATGTACGTTCCCATTTCCATTGACGTGTCTTGATGACTGATTTCTGTAGATACGATATCCCTGCCCAACTACACGGGTTCGCTTGGCTACGGCGAGCGATATGTTCAAGCGCTTCGCGGTCAATGTGGTACTCTCGACGTGGAAGATTGTATCGCTTCCGTACGACACCTCATCACGTTGGGAATTGCTGAAGAAGGTGAAGGGAAACTGTTTATATCGGGTGGGAGTCATGGCGGGTTTTTAGGTGCCCATCGTACGTTCATCGCTCCAAACTGCTTGCGTTGTGGCTCGATACTCACCTCTATGTCAGTTGTTTCCCGATTTCCGGCAATGTTTACGGCCGCTGTCCTCCGGAACCCAGTTATCTCTGCAGGCGATGTCTGGGGCACAGACATACCCGAGTGGTACTTTGAAGAGTTTGATTTCCCATTCTTCCCAAAGAATACTTCGGAGCGGATTCCATACACCATCACGTCCGACCAGTACGCTGCCCTCCAGGCCGCTTCACCCATTTCGTATGTGCAGGATGTGCAGGCGTCTGTACTCATCCTTCTGGGCGGCTCGGATAACAGGGTGAATCCAAAGCAGGGGCTTGGATTTTATCACGCATTGAAGGGAAGAATTCATGGGTCGAACGAGGAGGGTGCGAAGAGCAAGGGTAAGGTAGACCTGATGTGGTTCGAGGGGGAGGGACATCCGATTGAGGGCATCGAGGCTGCGCGGGTCGCTTGGGAGAGTACGAGGGATTGGTTTGCGAAGGTCAGAGCGTAAAGAAACTTCGAGGTCGACAGAGGTATATGAACCGCCAGTAGCACAGCTTCAAATCTTAGATCTATCTTAGATCTAGCCGCCAACTTTACGTTGTAGCCTAGCGACGCGAAGGGAATGGGCTTAGTTCAGCCTACTTGTCCGCGGCAACTATAGAAAGCACCGTGACGTCTCTAAGTGCAGAAAGCTGTTCATATCTTCAAGGCATATCCTTTGCACTCGATGAGTTCATTCAGCGATGTGTGCTTTGCTGAAAGAATTTCGTATTAGTGCTGCTATCATGCTTTGTGTGTTTGGACAATTCCTAGTACGGAGCTCGCCTACTGTTTAGTATATTGTATCACTATCTACTTCATTTTTCTTACGAAAACTGCAATTCAAGGACTATCTTCAATAGCCGCTGGAGGCGCCAGTGCCGACGTCTCCTCATCCTCGACGTCGGGCCCCGATTGCCCCATAGCAGTCTCATCAACGTCACCCGCATAGTTTACGAGACCGACAACGAGAGCCAACACGATGACAAGCACGCCACATATGGCGAGCAGCTTTCGTTCATCCTTTCCGTCTATCTTCTGCCACGGTATCGTTCGAGTTGTAACCTCAAGCTAACAAACCTGCGTAAGTCATCGTTTACAACACAAATAGAAACTTACAGAAACCTGCCGCGCGACAATCTCCAAGATCCTGACTCCGCCGAACAACTGAGCACTAGGGACGACCGATAGGAGGACGTACAACGCCGGACGAACACCATCTGTCAGTGCAGATAGTCCGGCGACCACGAGGGGAATCGTTGTAGAGGACGTTGTGTGAACCAGGATGGGAACGACAATGAAAGAGGCGATGTCAAAAAGAAGACTCCACGTCGTGAAGAGTCTGACGGAGCGATATTGAGCAGACTTGCGAGTCGTTGTATGCATGTAGACAAAGGCGCCGCCTAAACGACGCGTCAGCTGTTTACTAGAACAAAGGTAGCGGAGGACAAACCGGGCAAGAGGACAAGCAACAATACGAGTTTGGCTAGTGGTGGAATCGCGAAGAACAGGAAGATCTGGAGAGCGATTTGAAGTAAGTAATTGAGTCTGTGAAAGGTGTGATTGATAGGTACTCACGAAGGACTGGGCCTCAACATGGTGGTGGGCAAGAACCACCATTCCTTTCACGGGGGAGAAAGACTGTTACTGACGGTGAGAAAGGGTGTATGATTGATTGACGGCCAAGTACCTACCTGCGCTATTGTATAGATTACAAGTGCACTGCTGATCACCAGAAGGCGCTTAGGCGTTATTAACACGGCGAACGGCGAAGCCACAGCCTTGTCAATGCGATCCACACGATGATGTAGGCTTGCTTGGCGCTCGGGTAGTAGGACCTGCACAAGCGCGATATGGACCACAGGGATTAGTAGACACACGATCCATGCTTGGACCTTGATCGTTCCCTCATTGAGCGTGAATCCAAACAACGAAAACACGACCTGTCGGGATTAAGACGCGAAACGCACGGGAATAAATAGCTAGTCACCATGTTCGCCAGGCTGTGGAGAAGAAAGTCCAAACCCATGACGAAAGAAAATGTTGCGAATCTGCCAGTGCCGCGGCTGCTCGATAAATCACAGACTAACATATGGCACTTACCTCGAAAGAGGCCGCGTAATCACGTCCGCAAGTTGTCTGGTAGCATAACGTGAATGGATTGGCCAGATATTAAGACTGACATACGGACGTACGCGTAGACCAAAGCGCTGAAAACAAGATTTCCGCCCAAGAGGCCATTCAAGACATGAACAATACACGTCGCACTGTACGACGTGATAAAGTACTGCAGGTATATCAGAACGGCTATCGCACTAGACGTTATGAGAACTATATCGTGGCTAACAAGATTGACAACGAAGATGAACATCCCCGCGATGGATATCAACATGACACGCTTCGGTCCCCAGGCGCTGGGGGAGGCCAGACGTAACCACAGACCCGTGGTGAGTGTTACCGCGACGATGTACAACCATGGAGGTAAGCCTGCAAGGTTATCAGTATTCCCAGACACGTTCCGGAGAGATTAGGCTCACTAGGTGGTATGTAGCGGTTCTCCGGAGCGTGTGGGGAGGAAAAAAAGGGCAGAATCCACAAAGCATATTCAAGCAGGTGGTACTATTGTACATTGCTAAATACACTAGGACCAATTGAGATGTGAGCAGAACGTACATGGAAAGAGAATATTGCGTAAATGACGAGAAGCCTGTATTATTGCGTTGAGCAGTGGGGGAGATATTCGAAGTATGCACATACCGGAGGACATAGAGCTTGGGAACAGACTTTGGTCGAACGATAACGCCTTGCCTGTTCTCGAGGAGAGGCGCATGAGGGCTGGTAATGTCGTTTGCGATGTCGTCGTTCAGCATGATGCCTATCAGTACATGGTGGTTAGAAATCAAGAAGGTAGCGCTGTAACATCAGTCTCGATCAATCCACAGGCCGGACACCTGTATTAGGCGCCGCTTAAGGATCCGAAGCACCAAGACGACTGATGTAGCTTTGATTCGAGTTTGACCAGAAGATAAGTACTAGTAGCTCCTTCAGTTTGGAAGGCACTTCTCTCCGGACCGCCGGACCGATGCCGAAAGGAGGACAATCAGGTAGAACGGATCTGGAATTCAATCGCACCGTACTTGCCATACTACACGATGTATCCTGCGGGTCTTTCAGACCGTATTCCTCACTAAGCAGTGCATGTCTTCGCGGAAGTAATTGTTCTTCACGACGCGAATAGGTATTGCCACGTGTTAGCGTAATTCCTTTGGGGCGATCGGCGATTGTCTCTTTCATTTTGCTTCCTTCATTGCTTTGATCTGCACTCTCATTTTCGCTCTGGATGTCTCACTTTCCCTACCAACAGCTCTCTACGCAAAAAACGCACAGAGGCGATGGCAGCGGTGGACTCAAAGTTCCGAAAGAAATGCAACAGCTCATCGACCAGCCTGCAAAATTCCTTACTCTAGGCATGCAAGGCCAACGGTTACGCCATCTCTACGTGAACAACTCTTCGGCGTTTAACGCGTCGATGCTCACCTTCTTTGGCTACTGCTGCTACTGGGGGATGGTAGAGGACGTCATAAAGGTACGCGACTACCCCTGCTTATGGCTTGTCTCTCATTCAACATCTAGGCAGTCGAAGCTGGTACCGCCCCAGATCTCGAAGGAACGGAGACGCCCTACAAGTTTGGCTACATAACCCTCGTCATGGCTGGCGCACAGCGTATCCGACCACTGTACGGCGGCGACTCCTCTAATCTGCCTCATTTCGAAACGCTCAAATATCTCGTCAAATGCGGCGCGCCTGTAGACCTCCCGGATATCGTCGGATATACTGCTCTGAGCCATGGGACCATGCAGGTTCCCCGTATCGAGCTATGTCGCTTCCTCCTCCAGTCGGGCGCGAATCCGAATCACCAGGACCGCTTCGGGTCGGTACCCCTGCTAAACGCGTTCATGAAGAATTGCATCCCCGCCATCGACCTTCTCATGGAGTTTGGTGCCGACGTCGAGATTCCTGATGCAGACGGCGTCACCCCGAGCAACTTCCAGCTCAAGTGCGGTCCAGAGGTGACCGCGACGGTGCAGCGATGGATGCGGAAACGGACTGGGACCGCGAAGCCGATGGATAACGATGCATGCGATTACTGCTCGAAGCGGGACGTGTCTCTCAAGATGTGCAGCCAATGCCACACGGTCCGTTATTGCTCTACGACTTGTCAGCGTAAGTTACTCTCCTCGTTCTATCTCCTCCACTCACGCGTGCTTTAGGCTCGCATTGGCCTACACACAAGCCGAACTGCCATAAAGGCACCACGGTGACGCTCAAGCCGTTCTACGACGCGCGCCACATCCAGCTGTTTCCCACGGCCAAGTTTGCTCGCGACGCCATGGATATTCCCGCGCCGCCGACGCCATCTGCGCATCATCGCAGTTCTCGCACGCCACGTAACCTTCAGAAGGGCCTTATCATAAAGGTCCAGGTACCGTACGATGTGTTCGCAGATCTGCCGACCGCTGCAGAGAATCCAAAGGGTGATCTCATGGTATACACGGAGAAGAGGAACTTTGTATGCAGGGTGAGGCGATGCGATGGTCCGGCGGCGTACGATAGGATCTCAAAGGTGGTAAGGACGCGAGGTGTGGGAGGAGCAAAGGCGTATTTCGCAGCCGAGTTGAAGACGAAGAATGAGTTGGTTGTGGACGTCGATGAGGTGTTGGCGGAGCAGCCGTTTTGAGGTTTGGTATTGTCATTTATCCAATCGATCTTAGCAGTTTCACGAAGCATTGCTCTCATGTTAATACAAGTAGCTTTATTATCCAGTCCGGCGCGAGAGGGTCACCTGATTCTCATGTCACAATTCTTAATTCCCAGTGAACGAAGCTCCGTCAGTTTAATTTTGAGGGAATGGTTTTGCAATAATGGGAGGTAAGTAACGAGTCCAAAAGAAGTGTTTTACATATTTGACTTCTCTCAAAATTCAGAGGTGCCATCGAAGCAACTCTCCTTCACCCAGATAGATATTGTGGCCGTTGACATCCGCAGCGAGAGAGCGCCGATGCGTGAGCGGCCCGGCTTCTCCGTACCCCTCCAACGTCGAAGCCCTAGAAGAGCGCTGATGTGTGGGTGGAGCGACTTCTCCGTACCCCTGCAACGTCCTGGAAGAGCGCTGATGCGTGGGAGACGCGGCTTCTCCGTACCCCTCCAACGTCAACGCACTGGGAGAGCGCTGATGCGTGGGAGCCGCGGCTTCTCCGTACCCCTCCAACACCCAAGCCCTGGAAGATTCATCAAAGTCGTCGCTGTCAGAGTCGGCCGATTGTGTGTCGCGCTCGTAGTCGTCACTGAAGCCGAAGTTATCCATAAGCAACACAGTCGATATTTCAAAGAAAACGTTTGCTTACGGGTCGGAATAACGGCTACGGCCAAAATCAACCAAGCCTTCATTCTGGTGGGAGTGGTTGTTTCCGGTCTCGCCACCCCGCCAGAACTCGGGACGTGCTCGGGGGGACGGGTTAACTATTTCGTGGAAGCCGAACAAATTGATAGGAGCAGGTGGCTGGCCATTCGCGTGGGACAACATCCACGGAGAGGGACTGCGAGGAGCCCTGGATCGTGCTGGGCGTTGGGGGGGAGACTCGGGCGTGTCGCGGAATTGAATACGGGAAGTGCGCTCTCTGCTCAAGCTCGAAGCAGAGTTTGGGGGAACTCTGGGAACTTCTACGTCGCTGGAATGAAGAGATCAGGTCACAGCTGATTCGAAAAATGAAGAGCGTTGCCTACTTAGTGATATTCTCTTCGGAACGCCTCCTTGATCGCCTGGGAGTCGACACGGGTTGAGCTCTACCATACTTCCTAGTAGACTTGAGTAAATAGCTAAGGGTTAAGAACACAACACGTACTTCTCGAGTTGAACACTGTAGAGATCTTGACCCATGGCTGGCAGTAGGAGAAGACAGAAAAGAATGGAGAGAATGTGAGGATCCTGGAGTCGCGTCCTATTTATACTAGATAGCGCGCGTGAGAGTCGTGACAAACAGAGACGTAGGGCCACCGTTCTTGGAAGCTACTGAGTGGCGAGGATAAACAAGCCCTTTTGTCATGGTCCACATAACACGACCATAGCCGCTCCAGCTGGTGCTCTGTGGACATTTTCGTGTCCACCCGAAATGGCAACTCTAGTCGAAAATAGCTGCCTCTCTGTTTGGCGAACGAAGAACAATGGCGCCGAGAACAATGAGAATTCCCTGCTAGTGAGAATTTTTGAATTTTGCACGACGTCACGTGCGCACAGCCACTCCATAACAGGCAGGTGGTGCACGTGATGTCGCTCGCGCCCTTTGGCAGAGTCGGGATTCCCGCTCTTTTGTGTAAATAAACAACAATGAAAATACAAATTAGACCACAAACAAAGGCTGACTCTCCACTGCGACGTTCCCCACCATTTCCTGGACCTCAAATGTCCCATACTGGCAAATTTCGTCTACCACCCGCTCCCATCAACTTTTCAACCCCTTCAGATGCTATATCGGGCACCTCGTCACTATCCCAAGCACAACTAAACCAGGACACCATATCCTCTGTTCCCCCAAGCCGACCTCCTGCATTTCCCGATATCCTAACCACATCTATCACCCTTCCCACCTTCACCGTCACTATTCCAGACGCGTCTCACGCGTCAGCCGCGCCAGCGCAGATCACCCCAAGCTCCAATACCCCCGCGTCACCTTCTGATCCCATCAATGACCTTGAGCCTATCAAACATGGATTCAAATACGATCAGGCTCATGACTATCCTCAGATGTGGGATTCAATTGAGCATTTTGAGACGTGGCTGGTGGCACATGAGGCAGAGAACTGTGTTGAGTTCACCCGGAGGAAGGTGGCAAAATGCGAGATGAAGGATCCGGCCTGGATCAGCCGAAGCACTTATAAATGTGGTCGAAAGGGAACATCACGAAAGGAGTCTCAATACGTGAAGAAGCACCCAGACCGGAAACCTAAAACATTTCCGAAGGCACATCAGGATGGCTGCACCGCTGGAATTGTCATTAAATCATATCCCGACACTCCTTGCATTCTTGGGAAACTAGAGCTTATACATTCTAGTCATGATACGCTTGCTGATAATGTCAAGTACACGACGTTGTCGAAGCAGGCTCGGCAGCAGATCAAGGATCTGGTTGATCTCGGGGTTAGTAGAAAGGAAGTGGTACGTCAGTTCGGCTATCAAGTTCCTATCTTGATATCTAATCAGAATCCTGATTTAGTTTGCGCGAATGCAAGGAGACACGTTTAATAACGTCAAGGCTGGGCAACTGTCAGTCTTTAGTCGCGACTCGCTAGTTAAACTCCAGGATATCGCCCGCATCGAGCGTCACAAGCTTAATGCATTAGTTCGCCTTGACCCATCAGATGGTATCTCTGTGATACGGCATGCTGATAAGCTCCGTGCCGCCGGTGATTCTGTATTCCTCAAGACCATTCAGGATCCACCACCGCCACATTCCCGTCTACAGGCTGATGCCTTCGTGTTGATTATGCAAACTCAATATCAACGCGAATGCTTCAGCCTGTACGGTCACAACCGTCTCGCATGTATTGATGCCACTCATAATACAACTGAGTACAGCGGGCTGAATTTATTCACTATCATTGTTCGTGATGATTGGGGACACGGTACGTTTTTGACATATCTAAGGCTATGAAAATTGTCTTAAAGAATTTTCAGGAATGCCGGTAGCGTTCATGTTATCGTCAAACGGCACGCAGATCACGATTACATATTTTCTCCGAACGATTCGCGGCTGGTGTCCTCTCGTCATCCCAGGTCGATGGATGTGCGATCGTGATCCCGCCGAAATCAACTCAATTGAGGATGTCTATCTTCTCGCGATAATTTATATCTGTCGTTGGCATGTCCTCCACGCAATTCAGCAGCATTTCGACATCAATGTATTCACCCTTCTATGGGACCTTATCAAGAAGCTCGTACGCGCCTTGACGGAGACCGAGTTCAATGAAGTATGGGCTCGTATCGAAGGTCTTGGTGTTGATGAGTGTCCGGTCTCTGTTCTGCAGTATCTCAGGACATACTGGGTGACCGACGAGTGGAAGCCTCGCTGGGCGACATACTACCGTCAAGGAAGGTCAATTTACGAGGAGTCCGACACTAATATGCTTGTAGAAGCGTGAGTCCTTCTCTGTTCTTTCTCAGTTTAGCAGCTCATAATTTTAAACAGCTGGCATCACTTATTGAAGACGTACTTCGGGGACGGCAAGCGAAATCGGCGTGTCGATCACCTTATTCACATTCTTACGCAAGTCGCTATGAACTACTTCAAGACGCGACACCAGGGCCAGTTAGCTGGTCTCGACGGACACAACCTTGAGCAGTCTGCTCGTCTAGACATTGCCAAGCGAGCCGCGTTGATACCCATCACAGACATTATCAAGGACTCCGATTCGTCTTATCGTGTTAAGTCGCGTTCAACATCACGCTATTACACAGTAACCACAGCCACGAAACCGCCGCAATGCCCATGTCCATCTTATCCCCGCCTAACGTATTGCATTCATCTCTGTGCAGTGGGCATCCACTTCCCGAAAAGCAGCGTTGACATCTCTATTAAGGACCCATCAGTACGATCAGTCCTCCATCAGTCCGTCGTGTCTCTTCCTTCCCGACCACCATCACCCATCGAACCCATCGAACCGACACCCATTCCATCAGTCCCTCTGTCATCTGTGGACATCGCACTCTCGCAGCAGACAGCTAAAGAGCTACAGGCTCTTGCTGCGGATCTTCTAGCCAATCCTCGGCCGCTGGATGAAGTTCGGGCACTTCGCGGAGCGACTGCAGTATTTTCTCAACCAGCGCCACTGCAGCTTCTCCCAGCAAAGGAGAAAGTCGGCTCTAATCAGTCAAATGATTGGCAGACTACAAGCAGGAATATGGGAGCCGAGCGATCGAAGTCTGCGAAGCGGAAACACAGTGATCTCGCTCTCATCGGAACACCCAAGACGGGGCCTGTGCGAACGCATACCGATCCTTTTAGTGGTAACGAGCGACCAGGGAAAAAAGCCAAGGCGGATGCGCGACAAAAGTACGTGATTATGGTTATCTTTACTTGTTTTGCGCTAACGTTCATGTTAGACGCACCAAATCAGTGCCTGCTCCTTCAAATCCAACACCGGCATCATCATCGACACCCTCATCAAGCCAATCGATGGTAGCATCGACGAGCGCGCCTAAATCAGCTGTGACGCCGGGTCCGATGACATCGTTGACAGCATCAACGATGCCATCGACGTCGCAGCTGATTATCCCGTCGTCTGGACCCGCTTTACCTCAGATGCCAATGGCTATGTACCAAGGACACCCCATGATACCCCCCACAATGTACTTCAACCCTTCTGCACCTCATTTCTATCCACCTATGCCACAATACCAGTACCATCCCCCTCACCCATTTTCTCAACAATACTTTTATCCCTACCAGCCTCAGTAATACCCATATCCCACTGTAGTCTTACTCTGTTGTCTAAATTTCATTGTATTTCTTACAAGTTCATTCTGCGTGACCTCTGTGGACATGGACCAATTTAATTAGGCAACGCGCCCGCCGACGAAGGGCGCACAATCATATGACGGATTTCCCTTTTTCGTAGTGGCTGTGCCCACGTGACGTCGTGCAAAATTAAACAACTGCTAGTGAGTGTACAGTAACCGTGTCGATGAAATGGGCTCGTAGGCAGGCATGACCAGAGCAGAGCGAACAATGAGCTTGAGTACGTCCACAGATAGGAAGAAAGAGAATTATTCCGGCGGGGTATAGAGTAACTCTGACAGATCCAGTCGGGGCCAGTTTCACGATGATCGTAAATGGCAAGACGCGTTTGTTTGTTCATGTTACAAGAACGCACTTTGCATGGCCAGTTCTCTCTTACCATATTCGACATTGATAGCGCTCGTCACATATGAAGAGTTCGGCCCACAACGTCAGTGAAGAAATAATAGATTACCCACGGGATCCCGACACCATTCACTCGCGCCACATGAATATGTATTGCAGCAATCTACCTCAACGAGTACTTATCGGTACCAATCAGCCATTCCTCGGATGCCCGTCAATTATATGCTACAGTGCCTGTCCTCTTGGGGTGGAACTCGGCGCTACCTACTTATGTATCCGATCGTTAGCGAACTGTATTCGAAGGGGGGAGGAGACCCACCGCGATACGATATCGTTTCATCTCCATGCAGCATAACTTGTACATTATGAGTCTTTGCCTGCCTGCTCTCTTCCTCCCCGCGTCTCAAATCCATCATGCCAAGGATACCTTGTGAGCTTCGCAGTCTTCGTGAGCGTACTCAATTTGAGGATGTACCTTTCTCGCGGGAACATAAATACGACTTCGACCCAAGATTAAACAGTCATCAATGTCGGACAAACCAAGTATACTAAGAACGCTGATGACCTCAGCCCTTGCGGGGAGGGAATTCTCCCGCTTCCACTGATCACAAGCCGTTCTTGGAGATCGCCTGGGACGGTCTTGCCAATAGCGCATTCAAAGTCCGCCCCACAAATACGACCACCACCACTCCCGCACACCGTAAACATCGGCGTGGAAGATATCTCCAGATAGCAATCTTAGAATTGAGAAGTTCATTAACGAGCGAACGGGTTAGATCTTACGTTCACGTTCGGATCTCCACCTGCACCGTCTACAATCCACCGATGTCATACACAGCGTAAACAGGAAAGATCATCTGAACTTGGAACAATAGATCTATACGTACATCGTCAAGAAAGATCTTAACATCAAGGCAGGCCCAACATATTAAGGTGTAAAACATTCAGATAGCTCACAAACGTCCCTTGACGTACTCTACAAAATCATCGACTGTCGACGGCCATGAATCTATCACACTCGTGTCAGTATTAACAACCTTTTCGAAACAAGGATATTCACCTTCGGCATCATATCGCTCAAACTTGGCGTCCATACTCCTCAGGAAATCCAAAAACTGCAGGGCTATCAGCGAGGACCAAACGAACGAAAAGGAGAACCAACCATGGCCCAAGTATCTTTACTCACGCCCTTACCACCCTTTTCCTGCATAAACTCGAACCACCAATTCGTGTACTCTGGTTTCCATCCAGGCTCCTGGCCTTCCATGGGGACTTCATCGCCATCAGCATTTGTGATACGGTGGGAGAGGGCGCCGCCTTTGAGCCCAACGGGTAAGAGGAGGCCCCAGAACGCGATAGCGCTATCCATAGCTACGAGGGTGTTAGTGGGGCAATACGGACACGATGATAAGAGGACGTGCCTAGGGAGCGCTGCCCCTCGGAGCGGCCAAAGTCAAAGGTGTGGTTGTAGACTTTACGGAAATATGTGGGATCGGAGGCGAGGCGCGTTCGTAACTTTGGAAGCTGGACTTTCATGGTGGGTATGGTGTCGCATCTAATTTAGGAAGGGTATGAGTAAGCAAAAGATAGAGGGTGCAGGATATTCCAGGAGAAATGCGTAGTGCGCCGAGCACGAAGAAAAGGAGAGAAAAGGGGTGGGGATACGGGCAGGGCATGGATAGCAGGTAGGGAGATATATCACGTACCCAAGGCTCTTCCAACCTTCTATCCACTCTTTCCGCGTCCATGTACCCATGCGCTTTGACTTGAGCTCGTAGGCTACGCAGAGCAGCACGACGTCCTCCGGGTTCACGTCCAGGTCCTGGCACAGCTGGATCGTCCCATCGATGGAAATGTCCTCCCCGTCAGACTCTGTCTCCAAATAATCAGGGCCAACACGCATTGTACACGCATAACAATCGCACCCTTGTACTTGTCAAACAGCGCGTTCAGTTTGCTCGTACTTGCGGCAGGAGTCGTTGATGCCCCAGCCGATTGCCGGCGCCCACCAGATTCATGGAAATAGGCGTCTAGGGCCATATCGAGGCGCTTGTGCTTCTCCAGGAACTTTTTCGCTTCCTTGGTCCTGCACGGCGTTAGCGTGCGCCACATTGGCGGGCAGACGACACGCACGAAGCCCCCGTAACGGTGCAGAACTGCGACATATCTGCATCAGATATTTTCTTGGAAGACTGTTGGCAGGCGCGATTAGTCACTCTGGATAACCTACAGCAGAAATGGGGACGCACCATGAAGAAGGAGTAGTATAGGGTGGATGTGAAAAGGAGTAGCAGAAAGAGAGCAACAGCGGAGGCGGATGAAGGCGTAATCGGATGCGATAGCATCACGCTGTTCGTGACCGACGTGATGGGTTACATCGGCCCGAGGAGCCATGGACGGTTAATAATTAGATTACCGA
Source organism: Hymenopellis raphanipes (assembly GCA_003314085.1). Taxonomy (NCBI): domain Eukaryota; kingdom Fungi; phylum Basidiomycota; class Agaricomycetes; order Agaricales; family Physalacriaceae; genus Hymenopellis; species Hymenopellis raphanipes. Next base: position 13,660 of record QLPD01003371.1, read on the forward strand.
GGATTTTGCTTTCACCCTCGTAGTATATGCTCTCATACTCGGATGCCTTCTCGGTCTACTTGCAGGGCCTCGATCTTTGTGAATCAGAAAACGTCACTTCTCATCCTGATCTACGCGCCGCACCACGCCACAACCTCGATTCTCGTCGACAGCTCCTGCTGGTCCAATAGAATTCACCGCTCCACTTTGGAAGCTTTATAGTGTACGTACCGTGAAGGGTGAAATGTCAGTGCCGCGACTGTTCCTGCAATCAGCACCCCCCATCTCAGGAACATGCAAGCTAGCACTAGCGATATGATCCCGAGACAGCCTGCCAAGGCGTAGTCTTTTGAATGCTTACACGGATACACAACGCCCTGTCTGGCCCAAAGTAACTCTAGCACACTAAATCCCTGGGGGTCAATTACGGCGCTAAAGGTTCCGAAAATCACTCACACGTACGCGTCATTCCATACACCATGGGGTAACGCCAGCCTTTCCCTCCTTCCCCGGCCACCTGTGCAATGTGCTCCCAAACTCTGTTTCCCTTCTCCGCTTCCATGCCACCGCCACCCTCCCTCCTCGCCCCCGAATCCGAAACCAGAAGGCGCAAGAGGAACCTAGACGTCGACATCACTCGTCCCGGGGTTATCGCTCGTGAGACATCTACACCGCCCACCTCTTCCAACAATACGCGATAAAGACACTGTCGCTGATCTGGTCGCGAGCGTTAGATAAATCGCGTAGGCAACTACATCGTACAAGTTGGGATCTGTATCAAGAATGCAGTGAATGATTGACATGGGACACGGGTTCTACAGGATCAGTCCAAAGCGCGAGCGTCCCGAATCCATTTCAGGACCCGAGATTCGTTCCAAAATCAGCGTAGATGCCGCTGTTCCACAGGCATTTCTACCCAGTGTAACCTTCACGTTAGCTTTATCAGTGACAGTACCGCAATGTGATCAAGTTCATGAATGATGGCGCCTCGTCGACATGAAACCCAAGCTAGACGTATTATTAAACCGGACATGTCTTAACATTGGTCCGAGTTGTATGTTTTCGGAACAACGGCATCCATCCTCGCCGTACTCTTTCAACGTCAACTGCCACGATTCACGGGGTAGGCAGGAACATTCCAGACCTCCCGACGCGAAAGGAAAAAGATGGAATGGAATCCTATACAGTACTTATGTAGCAGACTCCCTCTAATTCTCATATCCATCCACGTACACCTCCTTCCTTCCCAGGCACCGGAAGCAAATCGATTCATACCTCCATCCCTCTCTGATTGCGATCTTCGGGCATTTCCGCCATCTCTTTCTCTCTCGGGTCTCCTTGTCCAGAAATCCTTCGATCATGATCTCGCGGAGAAAGTGTGCGATCGGAGGGTGACATTTGATTCTGATGGGAACTCACTGACTGGGGGTCTGGCTATGTAACAAGTAGATGAACAAAAGTAATATATATGCAACGGTGCGGGTATACGTATACAGATGATTGTTACGGCGACGACGACGACGGATTACTCGAACGATAAAGTAGCGAAACAATATACACAGGATGGGAAGCGTGTCAAGGGCATGAGAATGTACATGTAATCGCTGCACAAGAAAAAAAAAGATGCAAAAGAATTATGGACGGACGAGTCCCACCAAAAACACCGAAACGATGATGGACGGATGGCAAACTCTCCACCCTTGGTGATGATCAATTGCGCACAATGACACGCCGAGTGTGCTTCCCAGCCCGTCTACGCTCGTTGTACGGCATTGGACGCTTCCACGCCTCGTCCGCGTCCGCGCTGTCATTGTCATAGTCCATCTTCTGAGCAGGTGGACTGGGATCATGTTTATTCGGCATTGGGTGTGGGAACAACGGCGAAGGGTTGACTGGCACCGGGCCATTGCGTCGCGCGGAAGGAGGTGGTGGTGGTGGTGGAGGCTGTGATGGATGAGAGTGGGAATGGGCGGGCGACGGAGCCCAGGAGCGCGGGCCAGGGTCCATAGGATGGCGAGCCTTGTCGTCGTGAGGACTGCCGCTGCCGTGCGGGAGATCAACCTCGACGCGGACACGGACGATCTCCTTTCCAGCCTGGGCAAAGAAGGCGCGCTCCTGCCGCTGAAAATATCCACTAGTATTCTGTCCGCGAGCGGGGTAGATGGAGGGCGGCGCAGGAGGGAACATCGCCATAAGATCGTGTCCAGTGGGAGGGGCTGGGTATTTGCGCGGGTGCGAGCTTGAATCGGGGTCGTGAGTGAGGTCTAATTCTGTGGCGTAAAAGGTTAGAGAAAGGAATAGTAAAAGAAAATGGAATGTACTAACCTCGTAATTGACTGGGAGACATTGGACGAGCAGTGCCCATACGCGATCGGTGTCCAAAATGGACGGAGGCAGATTCAGCAGGGGACGGAAGCAAAGTGCCGCTCGGCCGGCTATTCTCGGTAGGCGACGAGGAAGGAGAGCGCTCTACGCCGACGGGACGTAGGTGGAATGCAGAGCTGGAGGACGACGACATGGGGGGTTGGCAGCGAGGGAACTTGGCATGCGTAGATGGTAGCGCACTTTTAAGGACGACTGATCGCGGATTTGGATCTTGGATACCCGTTACGTAACTCACAGGTTCGCTCAGACTCCGTGCCGGATATGGATGATCCTTTCAGGGTCTGATCACTCTCGTCCTTGCGTTGGCGGGCTTTGCGCCGCGAGATTGCTGTAATGTTTGCCACGCTGGCTCGTTGGAGGGTCTCTATCCCATTTACGGCTATAGTAGGTAAATGGACGTACGCCTTCGTAGACAGTCTTCGCTTCTGATACAGGCAAATCCCTTGCTCCTTCTGTTCCTCACGGCTATTACGCCACACCGGTCTCTCAGCGAGCATAGTACCCGAGCCTTCTTCTTCGCCTTCTTCCTTCACTACCCATCACAGCATCACCCCATCGTGCTCTTGCCCGGAACTCCTCAATAGCAATCAAATGACGTCCTGCTGGCGAATTCACGGCTCGTTCCGCTGTGAAAAATCTCACGGAAAAAGCTGTACCGGCTTATTATTCAAGCTTTTTACGACAACTCCTACCTAATAGCCTTGCACTAACTATAATTAAGAACTTGCAGCTCGTAACCATCTCCAAACTCTGAAGGAGTTTGAGCGCGAGCAAAAGCCTATTATCATGCACGATTGAGGATCCAGTCAAGACGACGGCGTTTACGGTTTCGTAAATGCGTATGCATGTTCTTTCCCAAATCATTCGTTTGTGAAGGACCACGCGAGCCCTGAACTGATTCAGTTCCGATATAGGCGGTGAGATGATGACGCATCACAGAGGGACGACGGCGACTCGAGACGTGATTTGCGGTACTTCTTCATAACACGTCCGTCATGGAAGATCCGCTGTCCAGCCGTGCTATATATCGCTCTGTCAAGCTCCGAGATCTACGCAGACGGTGCAAGTGAGGATCGTAGATATCGATCTTTTAAAATGTACTCGTCGTGTCGCGACATGGTTCCAGAGTAGAGGTGTACAAATCGAGAAATTAACCTAGAAGATCCCACGCAAGTAATTATAGAGAGAAAACCATGGAGCGGACGCTGATGACGATGATGGAAGCCTCTGTGATTACGGTTCTCCAGGAAGCACCCAATGTAAAGTCGTGCATAACCGCCAGAGACATCCTCAGCAACAGTAAGCTAAATGCTAACGCATCGACGAGACGGAAATGAAAATTTGGAGGCTGAACTGATGGGGTTAGACAGCGCACGGTCCGGAAGCGTACCTCGGCGTTAGGCGATGCATCATCCCGTGGTCGTTGTCCAGACCCATGAGCAATACATCACCGGCCCTCACCCAGATGCAGAGATGTTATCCTGGTCAGATCCGCCAAGAAAGCGAATACGTGGCGTTCGCACAATCATACAAAGTACACGCCTCGACGTCAAGCGTACGTCTCGGCTGTCTCCCGGGACAGATTGGAAAACACCATCGAAGATCAGATAGAAATAGATACATCGCCAAGCAACATCTCCAAAGGTAGCCTAGTACTCAACGTAAACAAGAACAAGCCTACGGCAGACGCGCTACGAATTATATTGCGCTTTAGCGAAAATGATACCAGTCGGACGTATTGCGAAGACGAACCTTAATGTTGAGCAGCAAAATCATCACAGAAGCTCGGAATGACTCAGTCCTATCCGACAGCGTTGGCCATGGGATGACTGTGAGATACATCTTACCAAAGTTGGCACGACAAAGTGGTGGAATCAGAGTGGGGACGAATAACGACCTGGCTATAGAGATACAGGTGAAGAATTCAACGGGGTAGATGCTTACGCACGCGATGAATGGATAGCCTTGCGGCTAAGATATCTCGGCGAGGCGCCTGGTTAACTTTTGACCGGAACGAGAGAGTCCAAGGTTTCGTAAACGACCAGAAGACGGCGCTAGATAGTTATACGATAGCCATTATTGAGTGGCTTCCGACGTAAGATTCCAACGCTACGTGGTCAGAGCGCAGAGGGTCAGAGAGGGCGGGCTTGAGGAAATCAGGGAAATCGGGAGAGATAAATCTTCGCAGCGCTAATTCGGACTGAGAATAGTCATTCGAGGATGCTATTGAGGCATGGAGGTGGCTATGACATGCAGTTGTTGATTGTCCGAGATTAAAGCAGAGTAAGAGAAAGTAGAATTAGTAGGGAATTACTCGGGAGTCGGCCCTTCAAGATTAAGGTATGTACACCAGAGAATCGAGACGTAGAGAATTTCAGCTACAGGATCTGAGGCGGAGACGTGATGACGACGAGAAAGATGGCCGTCGGTTCAGAACTGGTGGGTCGGCCGATAAGCCGTCGCCACAGAGCAGCCAAACAAGGCACGCCAATGTCTGCGTTTATACTTCAAATCCTCACTCGGGAATTGCCGCCTGCAGCGGCAGGAAACCTTGCTTGAAATATTATGTACGTGGCGAAGGTGGGAGGCACTCTCTAAGTGGATGGGAAGTAGGCAGCCATATTGAGGATACTTACGACATGGGGTTCGCAAGGCTTGAAATGAAAGTGCGCTATAAACACACTGTCGAGAAACAGGGTGCATATATGTTTGTCACGCAGATACACAACTCTGTATCACACTTGTTGCTGAATGAATGACAATAGTTGAATTGGAATACATGACAATGATCTGCAGTAAGTAGTTCAAGTAACAAGTTATAGGAATTGCGACGTTACCCAAGACGTTACCCCACAGTGCCATACTGGCCTTCGTCTGTAGCGCCTTAGGCACTATCATCAAAATTGAGCACCTGTAGTGACTCGGCGGGTACGCTGGTGAATGCCTTTCACGTCGAGCTCATAATGAACGTCTGCCGTCATGGGCACCGTTCGCGATATTGAGGTCTGTCTGACTCGGTAAATATTCTCAACGACAATAACGCGTGCTTCGATGATAATAGAGGGCCAGCCCTTCTTCCACTGCTAAGCGTCGGACTACCACTAATCTGCTAGCTGGCCCATTAGGTTTAGACGAACGAGGTCGTCAACGCGGAGCCTGTCGATCACCCGCTTTCAGGAAGACCATCGCGACAAAGTGCCCGTTTGCTCCGAAATCGTTGTCACTGTGTGAGTCCTCCTCTCGATCTGGGCGTCCTCCGTCCACCTCCCGACTTTTCTGGCTACTGGCCCGTCAGGACCTACACCAACCTGCACGCCACCTCCGAGGTCATCGATGAGGCTCAGACTTGGGTGCACAGCTACTCAACCTTCAGGCAACCCGCGTTATCCGCATTCTTCAAATGCAAGTTTTGGGGATTCGCTTCCATGACCTATCCACAGCTGGACAGGCCGGCGCTGCGGCTCACTATTGACAACATGTACATGTTCACAGTTCTTCATCAACGACGACGAGCATACGGACGACAAGGACAGCGTCACCGTTCGCAAGCAGTGCGACGAGGTTATCTATACTTTCCAGTGGGTCTTCCTCATTCTTGGTCAAGTTTCTGACTGACTTCGATCGCTCAGCTGAGAATGAAGGCGTTTTAGGCAAGATGACAGGGGATATATCAATCTCACAGTGAATATCATCCTTGACCCGTGGGAGCCACCAAGACTGGAAGACAAGTCCACTGTCTGAGGGTCCCTGAAATCTGTTCAACATCGTGTCGCAGTTCTGGTCGAGACACCATTCGATTGCTCCAGGATTTCGATGCAGCAGTGTTCTTACAAGCTCAATGAGCGGAGTTACTGATGGAAGATGCTATGTTGGAGTGTATGAATAAACAACGAAAGAGTTGCAAAGAGATGGAGAGTAACGCTATGCATTGATCGTCGTGAAAGAGAAGGAAAAAGGCTCTTGAGCGTGTGACATGGCTACGTCCTGGAAAGAGACGCACCGGAGCCGGGGAGGAAGGACCTTGACAAGCAAGGTGACAGTAGCTTGCGCTGGATTTGACGAGCGGAAGGATTATGGGAACCAGGACTACATGTGAAATAAACAGAAATAAAGTGTTGGAGGCGCTGGTCGAGGGCCGGCGCTGTCGATGCGGACTGTGCATACGGCTGCGCGACCAGAAGGAGTGGCTGACATGCAAGCAGGTGTGAAGGCTTGCCGTGTCGTTATCGTCGGCGACGCGGTCGACGAGGGAGTTCATTACTTCCAGGGGGACTCGTCATGATGGTGGACTGGAGTAGAGCTCGGTTGTTGAGATGAGGCGATGTTTTTGGAGGGCCATTCACCAGAGTTGTTGCAGGAAAATAAAGAGAATGAACAAAGACACAATGAATTGGCGGGTAAGATAAAAGGACGGTAGTAGACCCAGCGGCAAAAAGGATCGGGGTAACAGATGCCGCCGGTTTGTACTTGTTTGCTGTAAACGTCCCGGCGGCTAATTTCAACGGTCGAAGGACCTTGACAAGCAAGGTGACGATGCCTTATAATGACGAGACGAGGGTTAATAGCGGATCCCACTCGGACAGAACATACAGGGCATCAAAATTGAACTACTCATCTAGCGTATTATGTCGAAAGCTGGCGGTAGCTCATTCTCCGGCGATACCCGTCTCGCAGCAGTCCCCACGCCGAAACGCGCCAACGTCGAGCTACTTACATCGCTAGTAACCAATCACCAATCGACGGTGAGCTACTGGCTGTCGTACCCGCGGAAAAGTGGCGCGACTCGGGCGAACAAAAGCACTCCGATGACGCCTACGATTGGTGGAGGAATTTTTTTGTTCACCACGCTCTAGAGGAAGCGATAGTCAATTAAGGTATGTCTCATCTTTTACCTGGAATGGCGTGTTTTTATTGCGTACAGACTGGATTGCCAGAACAAGTGTCTTGACCTGAAACGCCCAGCTTCTATTGCCCGTCTGGCGCCCAAATTTTAGGTTAGTGCATTGGACTGCGTCTAGCCGTACCCATTTCAATGACGAGTAAGTCGTTCTACCTCAAGCAAATACACCAGCCCCGTCATTGGCGTGGATCGGCGACCTCGAAGTAAACTGTCCCACCGACCAGCTGGGTATCTGTTCGTTCGCTGTCTTGCAACTCAGTCCTCTCGCGATGGACCATCCTTCGCCCCGCCTTTATTCGATAGTCCCCCGCTGGAGTTTTACGAGAAGGTCGTGTTGCGTTTCTGAATAGGAAACCGCCTATGCAGAATCCTGGAACCTAGCAATAAGAACGCTCTGACGACATTTCCTACTCCGCGGTGTTCATCATTCTCTGCCCATGGATCGGTAAGCCTTTCTACATATACCGCGACTTCTCGCATTGATCCATTTCAGAATCAGCTTGGCGATCTAGCGGCGCCTGTTCACCTCAACTCGCCGATACACCTCTCCGGGTAATTGTCGCGAACGGAAGAGTAGCAGGTGCATCTACGTTTTGTATGTCGTCCACGTATTCATGAATTCGGTGATGTACTGATCGTCTCATAGATGTCCTATCTGATTGCATGCATCATGCGTACCCGCCCCTCCGACGTGCTCGCCGGCCTCGATTGACAGGTTCTGTTCAGTCTGCATCACACGAAATGATTGTCCTGTATATGTGAAGGAGACGAAGAAGTACCACCTTGGCCGTCTTATGCACTACGAGTTAGATTTCGCCGTTACTCATGGCAGTAGTGCGTCTTTTCCCACGTTTGTGGCGCAAGTACCTAATATGTTTGCAGGCACGTTCCAGGATGTAGTGTTCGATACCGACCTTCCTTAACAGAGACATCTGTTCTTTGAACCACTGTTTTCACCTCCTCTCCACGATGCCTCAACTATCCGACGCGCAGACCGCAAACCCTCTGACTTTGACATTCATCGTGCTCCTCCGCCCAAGACAGATGTAACAACTGCTGGCGTCTTATCTAGGTCTCTTCATCAACTCGTGAATTGTCACGGATGACATAAAGAACACTTCCTTTCATCCCGATCACTGCGTACACGTTGATGAACCGTCAAAGGAGAATACGCAAGGCGCTCGTTCGAGCGGGAAGTCAAATCCGCGCTTCGACTGGGCTAGTGGTGTGATTGGTCATAAACGCCAGAGCGTTATCCCTTTGTCTCTCCGATTGATGAGAACAATCTTCTTTGTTTCTCTCATTTCTCTTGCACACAGACGCACCGAACCCATTCATTCTCCTGGACAAGCTTGGGTACCTCGGATTGCCGCTGAGCCAGCATGTGGGAGACAGTATCGCAGTGGATAAATATGCCTGGGCGGATTTCGCTGTCATATCTGCAGACAAGGTACGCTGCCCTACTGTCCTTTATCTCCAGACATGTCCAAGACGCTTCGAGTCTCTTCAATTAGTCGCCCGGTTTGTAAGAGAATGGTTATTCTACGCCCCCGGCTCTTTGGTAGAGTGGTTAGCCGTCAGTGTACGCTTCTACGCAGAGTTTTTTCAGGACTTGACCAATAATAAGGGCGCGCCTTTCCTAGCTCCTCTTGATTTTATGTGACGCAATTTTCGGACTCGACGATACTTCAAAGTCTCCAGCACGCAACCAGCGCGCGCCTTGACGGAGTACGGTTAGCCTAGTGGCTGCAGTGGCTGCGTGACTAGTAGGCATGGTCTGGAACTGCCGTTTTGGTCCTCGCAACCTCCAAAGCTTCACGATTCGGTCCTTCAATGGCGGATTTCTTGCGGGCCCGCCTTGTCGAGAGGATGGCCCCGTGTGGATGCATAGGTCGAATTGATTTTTTTTTCACCCAAAATGATAACTTCTGAAAGTGGTGGGTCCTCCCATTGTGCCCCTCCAGTGCACCTTAGACGTTCTACCAAACTTTTCACAGAGAGTAGCAGCGTACCCATCCATGACGAACGCGTGATTGATCATTCCGACTCCGGGCAGCCGAGCGCGCGTCTCGGCATCAAGCTCGCACCTTTTGTCTTCCTTCTTCCATGCCCTCTTGCTTCCGTCTCTTCAATCGCCTCATCCTCCTCTCTGTCTCCTTCCTCGGCGTCTCCATTCTCATACAGCACTTTGAATTGATGCCTTCCTCTCTGCCTACGATACGCGCCTCCAACAAGGCCATCCTTTCCTCTCTCGCGTCCGGCAAAGTGGGTGCAGACGTGCCAACGGCGGTGTTCTTGGGAGGCACTGCTGGCATAGGGCGCGCCATGGCTGAGCGTCTCGCGGCGCATACAGATGGAAACGTGAACATCGTTATTCTTGGACGGAACGAAGTTGCTGCACGTCAAATTCTTGATTCGTTCCCCGTTCCCTCTACGAAACCCAGGCGCGAGTTTATTAAAGTGGATGTATCTCAGGACGTTGCGGGCCTCACGTCTGTGACCGGCCGTTCCTGATAGGGACCTGGTGCCGGTTTCTACCTACCTACCTACCTACCTACCTACCATCCCAGCTTCCTTCGACTATCGATTTCCTGGTTCTCACGCCTGGCTATCTGGCGCTTGACGGTCGCTCGGAGAATAAAGAGGGGATTGACAAGAAGATGGCGGTCAACTACTATGGGCGGTGGAAGTTCGTATACGATCTGACGACGGCGGGCAAGATGCGTGAGGGAGGAAAGATTCTGTCCGTTCTAGCTGCAGGCCACGGATCGAATATTGGTAAGGAGACGGTGGAGGATTTAGGACTGAAGAAGGCGGGAGCATACAGCATGTGGAGGGTTGCTGGACTGACGCCGACCTACACCGATCTCGCGTTGAAGGTGGGTGTTTCCCCCCTCTCCGAGTCTTCGTTCACTGCTGATTCCTTACCAGACATTCTCTTCTCTTCATCCCAAACTATCATTTACTCAAGCCTACCCCGGTGGTGTACGCACCAGCAGCTTCTCGTCCTCTACCTCGCGCATCATCCGATGGGCTAGTCCCCTCATCTATCTTACGTACCCGTTCACGTTTAGTCCAGAGGAGAGCGCTGAGTACCTGTGGGGCGGGCTACTCTCCGTTGCGAAGGAGCCGGGTGCGCATAGGATTGGTAGCAAGGGCGAGGATTTGGGGAAGAAGAACTGGTACGGTACGGAAGAGGAGGAAAAGCGTCTCTGGGAGCATACGAAGGAGACCGTGGGGGTTAAAAAGGTCTAACGTGCGCCTATCTTACGTTTCGTGACCGAGTATGTGGCACTACATGTTATAATACGAGCTGGCAGCGTGTCTCCTCGGGCAGTCAGGGCATATGCCTCGGAATAGGCTGTCACGATCGGGGTGCTACGCAAGTGCTCGAACATTCCAACCAGTGTCTGTATTGAACGCAGGTGCATCGGGAAGGCGAGATTTCCACTGTACAGAACCTGGAGAGAATATCTTGAACTGATTCTACGTGGTGGTGGTGGTTGGGTGATGCAACACGTGCTTGTGCAGTATAATTATTTTTTCCGTCTCCCCGAATCAGGATCGATGTGGCGTTCGCTTGTCTGCCTCAAGGTGGTCTTCTTGAGGCGCTACGGCGCTGGCGCAATGTACTGGACAACACCCCTGCATGCACTTCTCATCTGTTCCTTGCGGTTCTATCCGAAGCCTACGGCGGCGGTGCGCCGATCCTTAGTGCCTCGCAACTTGAAGGAGCAGACCGAAACATGTTTCTCCTCTTAGCACCTCTCGCCAAGGCATGTGGGTTCGAGCTTCACTTTTCGGAGACTACGTACGCGCAAAGCTGCGAGGTTGAAGTTGTATACGTATACCGAGATACGCTGGGGGGATTACCTCGAAGACGATTACCTATACGACGACGTCGATGCGGACAAGCTGGAAATGAAGGATGACAAAGAGGAGAATGTCACTTTTGAAGAGGTCACTGCTATGGATGGTACACCGATGGATATCTCGGGCAGTGAGCTGGAGTTGATCCATGATAAATGTCTGGAAACTCGGTTCATTTTGAACTCGCCTATGGAGGGTACTGAGTTTTCGGCTGAATGGGACTTGATGGAGCAAAGGGTATGTGGGACTTTTTACCGTCGAGTTTGCGTGCCTGATGATAGCTTATATAGACCGGAACCCTGATCCACGGTGCGCATTTATTCCTCTTGTGACTCTATGTAGACGCTGACAATCTAATTCAGCGTACCGTTTCACGAGTCTTCTCATATCTCCTGTGGGATCGTCTAGGATCAAGTTCACGTTGGAGGACGTCTAGTGTTTGGAGTTTTTGTCCAAGGCAGAGCAGATTCCGTCATCTTGTATTCACTGGATCATCATCGTATTCACGTTCTCCGTTTCATATCGCACCGTTCCATCACAATATAAAATATTTCCTTGATGTACTCCACCGTTGACGAACGCGAAGCGTGTACTTACCGAAGGAATGCCCTTTTATCAATGTGAGCGGACAATAACCGGACAAAGCTCACGACTGAGATCAAGTCTGCTTCGAGCAAAGCCGTTTTGTTCTTTAACTTGGTCCCCGTGTTTCAGACTCTTCCGAGGGACATTCAGATTGTGCTTCTCAGATACCAAAATGATCATCGCTGACGGTTTATCCGACGAGGCACGGAATGCTCTACGCTGGCTTGGTGCGTGCGCCAGCGCTTCAATAGACTGAAAGCGTCAATGAGAGCGACGTGACTGTCTTGACTAGCCCTAAATCCCAGTGAGAGCCAGCGATGTACCGGTGAGATTTGTGAGGAACACGTCAACGGTTTCCTACATCGCATTCTGCGACCTCTGAATGGCACCATTGACCTAGGAACGTAGAATCAGTATCCAGCAGGATGCTGCCGCCGTTCTCTGTTACGCGTAGAGAAAGCTGCGCTCGATCTATGAACGGCTCCGGGGTTGTCAAATTTCTGACTGCTCCGGCAGGAATGTACAGTGTTAAGAGTCCCGTCTTCGCACGCTGGCGAGAATTCTTCATTGCACGCTCCTGATCCTAAGGTATGGATGACCATTCTTTTCGTTCACCTCGACTGATGTATTTTCCACTGAGCGGATAGGGAGACACGAAGGTAAAGTCTAGTCAATATACGAGTAACGAGTCGCGCATATTACACCCAGGATTGAATTTGCGCCGTTCATCTATCACGATTTTAATTCCGGGGAAAATTAGACGAAGAAAGGTATACACAGATTTCAAAATGAGGTACTAGTAGTAGATCCGTCCATGGCAAGGCCCGTATTTGGCGGGTAACGACATTGACTAACCATATGTTCGCAAGAAATGCGGTAGGTCAGGGGAAGACGATGATCAATGTAACGGACGATACCGAGTAGAAATCAATTAAGCGCTGGCGCGGATTCCAGTCGGCATCTCCTGATGACTCTTGGCACATCTCGCAGGACCCGGGGGCAGTGGTTGTTTGCGATCTTGGACTGAGACATGACTTGGGAAGGTGACGATAAGCAGGTAGGGGGAGAAAAGCGTTTCATAGCCAGAAAATCGAGAAATCTGAACGGTCTTTTGAAAGATGGAGGCGACGATGAGGCGAGAAAGCGTGAAAGCAAAGTTGATGAGCGTTCCTTGATCACCGGCGGGCCGGCAACTAAAGATTCCCCTGAGATCACGTGTCGTTGACGCGGCAACCCGATGGATTAATTTGCTCTTAATTTGAAACATGACCATCTCGACAACTGCGCTCTGACCAAGACGGTTTTCCTTGTCTGTAATCGCGATTCCCACCTGCCTCCATCACGACCCTCTAGGCTTTCATTTCCTATCAAGACTGGTGCGTATTTACGCCATTTTCTCTTCGCGAAGACACGGACTGATCATGGCGGACTGCCTTTTCACCCAGCTTTCCTTACGGCACCTCACGAATCCCGAGCAGGCCGATTACCACGCCCAACGCCTGCTACCCACGCCTCTCAATCAGTTACGCCCACGGCCACGCCTCCCTTACGCTTCACCAGGTCCAGATTGGCGCCACAAGACGTCTTTCACGACGGTAAAAGGAAAGATCAACAAAGTGCGTTGCATGTATAATGCCAGATTTGTGTGGGTCTGATGTCCTAGCGCCAGCTATACTTATCTCTTTCGACGGCACGCGGTCAGATCAGGGCGAACAAAGGGATATCTTCACGACACAGCCTACGCCCACACGACCATACTGCGCATCCTCCATCGCGCTACATTCATATTCTCCCCAATCTCCACGCCCTTGACGCCCACAACACGCGGATTCCAAACCGGCCGTATAATGCATGGCGGCGCTCTACCTCCATAACGCGCTGTTCAGTCCCGAGCCGCCGCCGAACCCGACCCATTCCCCGCGTTCCTCTCGCTCCGCAAAGTCTCTGTCGCCAGAATCATTCAAGCACATACCTTTACCCTGCTCCCATGGACCACAACCCTCGACCTCGTCTCAACCATCCACTGGGTCTGCCCTTCAACATGGACGGGCGCACTCGTACACCAGTGAGAGCGGCGCTCAACCTCTTTTACATCGACTGGGCGACGCAGATGCCGATGACGCCGAGGGTGCAACCTACATTGGTTCCGCGGAGGGGAGCTATGAAGGAGGACGGGCTCTAAAAACGCAGAGGGTAAAGAGAGTGCGACTTCGGTTGAGGGTGACCAAGGTCGCGAAGCGAGCTGGCGAAGGCGTATTTGGTGTGTACCATCTTTCCTCTGTCGACTCGAGCTGATTTCGG
>QLPD01003372.1:0-11774 GCA_003314085.1 Hymenopellis raphanipes
TCACCATCATACGTCACTCTTTCCGCGTCGCTACCTTAGTCCATTACAGCGCACTATCTTCGATAATGCTGTCAACAACGACATCGATTGTATTCCTGTCTGGAGGTCCTCGAGTGATAGTCTGGAACCAACGCGAACAGAGCGGCCTCTTCGTCATGCTTTTCGGCTGCGTTTACCTCTCCCGGAGTGGGCATCAACGACTTACGACCACAATGGATTGTTTATAGCCACTGGCCTATCCCGCATACCAATTCTGCGGCGTTTGACCTGTCCCATCCGGTGCTGTTCTTGATTGTCCGTCTTTTTCAGTCACTCCCATGCTCATTATAGACCTGCAGAACTCAACATACTCTATAGATTCAAAAATGTATACAGTCACCCCAGTCTTATCCTTTCGCAGAAACCTGGGAGCTCGACGAGCGATGCGTCTTGTCAATATTGCTCAGCTAGGTCAAGGTACGTGACCGCGATTCTTTCCTTGACGTGAGGATGAAACTCATGTTGCTTCCGACGGTTTGCCAGTTGTCGCCTCACTTCCCGACGAAGTTCGATTGTAAGTTTGCACTGAAATGTTCCGAAAGGTCCAAGTCCGATGTCAGATTTCGTGGGAACTCTGTTATCAAGGGTTTGCGGGTGTGAGGGTGACGTTACGATGGTCCTCTTCTATGACTTTGATGATATCAATTGCATGGAATTGGGATTGTACTTTGCGGTACGTCCTTGTACCTTCGCGTGCTCTAAACTAATATCGAAGTAGAGACCTAGGTTCCTGTATGGCGCATTCTATCAGCTTTCCGAATACGAGTCTCCTGATATGGTATCACGTTGCGTACGTCTATCGTGCCAAATGCTTCGAACCGCAACATACAGATAAGGCCACATGTTAAGCACCGGAAGACATTACGCCGGTCGCTCTATGTTCGTCTCAAGCCTTCTACTAAATACTTGTGCAATACAGCCGGAATGCTGTGAGCGATCAATTTGGGTTCCCTCTTCGTGGATATTTAATCTGAATCCCTAAGCCACTCAATCGTTTTTACGACAGTCGTCGAACATTAAAGTCGGACACTCGTGGTGGTGCCTTAAGGTTTATACACTTCATATAGGCTCCCTGTGCTCTCGTTCGCTGAACTCTTCATGGCATGTCGAGTCTACTTCCCATCGTTCTCATGTTCATATAAGCTAATATTGTTCAGGAACCGTTATGAGCGTCTAACTCAACAATCCGGCGTCGTGAATACTCCAGTGCCACCTTGGAGGCACAGCGGCGCAGTGCGCAGATCACGGCAACGCGGAAAATACGACCTGCAGTTGTTGATTGCGGTACCGAGGTTTGATGTAACTAAATGGCAGAGGGTCGTAGTGTGCCCTTTCAATTCGTAAAATCTGAACATATCTACGGTCCTCAACTCGGAACGCTTGGACGCTTACTCGATACATCACATTGGAAAGACGTGTTCACGGGAGCCTGTTCAAACCCACGATGCCACGGATCCTCTTGGACACAAGCTTCTTCATCTTGACGTGATACCATTCGTGCCTCTGCTGGCATTGGGAGTTGTCTCGACGTCCGTCTTCCCATATCCAACGTTGAAAGCGTTCTACGGGGCTTTGTTTGAGTTTGACGCTCTTAGGTGTAACTTCTTCTCTTCTCGGCTCTACCCGCCACTCCAGTAAGTGACATGTCTCCGGCGTTCCCCAGC
The DNA here is from genome assembly GCA_003314085.1 of Hymenopellis raphanipes. Taxonomy (NCBI): domain Eukaryota; kingdom Fungi; phylum Basidiomycota; class Agaricomycetes; order Agaricales; family Physalacriaceae; genus Hymenopellis; species Hymenopellis raphanipes. Next base: position 1,704 of record QLPD01003372.1, read on the forward strand.
CTGGAACTTACATAATTCTAGGATTTCGGGTCTTTTTGAAAGGCGTTTGGCACGTAAGAGGCTGGCTGTGAAGGGCGCCTGTTGTCACACCCCCGGTGCTCCTACTTCGTTAGCTTTGGCGCTTAGCACCCCCAGACATTCAAGATCGTCGTCTTCGGACAACTGTTTGGACAATAGGCCCATTACTTCTTCAGCTCCGTATTGTCCTTTTCCGCTACATTCAGTCCTCAATCATACCGTGTAACGAATGAGCTGCATGGATGACTCTTTCAGCCTACCATGTCTGCATACCATGATACACCCGCTCTCTATGGTTCACCGGAGGCCCTCCTACATAAAGACATGGCTGAGGAAACTAGTTTCTCTCATGTCTTCGCCACCACCGCACCCTCCAGCGAACACGCTTTTGTTCGGCAGCCGACCAGGAAGGAACACTCAAACGTCGTTAAGGACAACGCCAGCCGCTGTCCTCCATCTTCTCGTAACCCAAAGCCAGAACACAGGTAACGACCTGTCTACACAGAGTCGCATTACCAAGATCGAGTACTGCAAGTCTTCCAACCCGCCTTACCATGAATATCTCATCGTGTACATCATGTATACCTTGGATGGTATCGTCTATCCTTCCTACACCGCCGTTGCTATCGTTGAGCGAAACGCCAACAAGCAACCAGAGACTTCCGATACAACTACCTTCGTTCATGATCTTGGACCTTCGAGTGCCATTGGAGCCTTGGTCCCCGCAGCCAACAGTACCTTCTCCCTCGCCTCTGCTTCCGACGCTTCCGTTCAACCGACTCTAGACGACGCATCCTCCAACGGAAGCTCGTTTTTGATCTCTAGCGGACGCACAGTGTCCAGCTCCTTCGATGGGCCTGCCAACGACATTATCACTATATTTCCTGGTGATATGGAGGGACGGCGCTGCATAAAGCACAAGGCCACGATGACGTTCAAAGGGCAGTCGGTCCTGAGCTTCGAACAACTCGCTTGTATCGTTGCAACCGTACACGAACAGGCCCCGACATACAGCCTACCGTCGACCCAGTGCTACTGGTTCTCGATGTGCGTGTGGACAATTGTCTGCAAAACGTTTGGCGACGACGCTGTGTACGATCCAAAGGAGATGAAGCCGATGGGGAAGTGGCGGAAGGATGCTGGAAACCATCATGTGGCGTACAGAATGGTCAATACAGAGGGAGAGGGCAGGTTTGTCCTGAAAAACGAAGTCGCGAAAAGCCTAGCGAATAAATGCGATCAGAGTTGGCGAGCTTGGCGCAAGAAGTTTGCTGATGCGGCACGGGTTCGCGAAAGCTTCATTCTTCTCCGCTGTGTGGTGCTAACAGATGTCTGTGCTAGGTCAAGAACGATCAAAAGGATGAACTGATTACGAAACAAAATGAAGAGATTACACGGTTGAAAGCTCAATTGAAAGCAACATCCAAGTAGGTCATCTTGGCACATGAATGTAGTAATAGTATGCACACTCAGTAACTTTTGAACATGTTCTGCGACTACCAACATCGCGAGGTTTACTGTGTCTAGCTCTGAGCTCAGTGAAAGCCACGAAGATCCACAGGGCCTGCATGACATGTGCTTCAACGGGGAAGCGGAAAATGTCCGGACCGCATAGAGAGTAACACAATATGGGCCCAACACAACACCTCGGATGCCGCTTTTATGATACCGAGTGACGCAACACGACACCCAAAGCGCTGAGCACATTCATGGTATGTCGAGTATCATAAGTATGAATTGACGCGCTCAGTGATGGTCGAAACCAAAGTTGCCGCGTGCACGTGTGCATTTTTTTCGGCCATGTGGTCAATAAACGCCTTGACCAGCACCACGACAAAACACAGACGATTCGTCTCTTGTCTCCATCGCTTTCTTGGGGCAGCTACTGGGCCTATCAGCGCCAATCTTACAGAAACTTGAGAAAATTCACAATGGTACGGGGTGTATGAATGCTTGCTTGCGATCTCATCTTCATCTTTGTATAGGCGCCGCATTGCTCGACGTGCTGCTGTCAGTCGACGCATGTCCCTTTAGACACGCCAGAATTACCGGATTCTGTAAAGGCGCATATGCTCTCCAACGAGCCTCCGTCCGCTTCCGACTTGCCAATGTTGCGCGATTACAGGCTTTCAATCGATCCCTACCTCACAAGTCTTGACACCGACATAGCCGCTCTATCTACTATGCAGGAGGAGCTCCAGAAAGAGCTCGATCTTCGAAAGGCAACGCTTAATGATCTTCGAGAGGCACGGCGAGTTTTGGAAGAGCGCCAGCAGCACGTTTCTGGTGCTCTCTCTCCTCTTCGTCGTCTTCCCCTCGAGATCCTACAGGAGATATTCCTATGTACTTTAGCGTATTCCCGTGAACCTACTTATACGTGGGTCGACATTTTTGATCCAGAAGAGTCGCCTTGGACCGTCCGTCGTGTTTGCCGAAAATGGCGGATGGCTGCGCGATATCCCCATCTCTGGACAAGCCTACGAATCACGCGTACACATCTACGTCCGGGCCTGTCCTGGGTAAGAGATGTGCTTGATCGCTCTCACTCGTTACCACTCCAAATCTCCTTCTTCTGGGATGAGCCTCGCAAGGATGTTTCTTTCGGTCGCCTCGTCCTTGACGAACTCGCACAGCACTCAGAGCGGTGGCAGTACGCCTCATTTCACTGCGTGGCGCGTGTGTTTACTCAATCCATGTCCGCTCTTCGTGGAAGGCTGCCAATGTTGGCGGAACTCAACTTTCACCATTGGGATTTGAGGGACGGCGATTTCGTCGATCGTGATCCTCATCCTTTCGAGATTGCTCCTTCATTAACAAAGGCGATCATAGACAGTGCTGTTATCGACCTCGATTATTCCCAACTTAAATCATTGACCTCAAAAGCACTTACACCGGCTGCATTCAGGGTTCTTGTATCATCCCCCAACCTCACCTACCTAGCAGATCATTCTAGGATAGCCAGTCCCAATGACAACTCCCAAACTCGGTACCTTCATTCACATCTGAACACGTTGCTCCTACACCAGTGCGCTCAGCTCAACCTGTTCATCCTCCCCAATCTTCAACATCTCGAAGCTGGGCCAACATACGCAAGCGTGTTATACCCCTCATTACCAATTATTTCCCAATTTCTGCGCGTTTCCCAATGCCCGCTCTTGTCCTTAACCATCCACAATTGTGACCTCTCAATAGGTCCGATACCAGAAATTCTCCGCATTGTCCCCGCTTTGCAGAAACTTTCCATCAACATCAACAGCTTTACAATGGAGAACGGGGCTGTCACGTCATCGGACGAAGCTCTGAATGTCCTGATCCATTGCTTGGCGGAGAGAGCCTCCAGCGAGCTTTCACACCCGCGCCTTGTTCCGAATCTCCAGTCCTTCGCGTTCGTATCCTGCATTGGACTTCCATGGTGCTTCCTGGATGCGACTATCGTAGACATGATTCGCCTGCGGTCCGGGATGGAGTCGATCTCCTTTACCATCCATCCCAAATCTCGGCATCCTAATTTGTCTGACGATGATGTTGCTCGCCTGCGCACCATCAAGAACGATGGATTCAATGTTTCGATTGTGAAGCAGGAGATGGAGTACAAGAAAGGTATCGTGTTCATTTGAAAAGGGTATGGTATCTGCACGTATGCCTGTATTTCGATTGGATCTTTTTCAAGTGTACAAGTAAGTATAGGCAGGATAATGTTGATGAGTTTCTTTCCTGCTCTTAGCTTCCTGCGGAGACATGACTCCGTCAATGTAGCTGCATATATGGAGGTAGCCCATCGTGAAAAGCTGTCTTGGGAGTATGAGGAGAATAGGAAGGTGGCTGCATTTGGATATTTATAAATCATGCACGACTCGGGTTGCCCCTTGCATTAGCCTACCATCGCCAAGGTTCGACCGCGACAAGTTAGTACGTAGGCGTAAACGCGCTTCGCTTCGTAGTCATTAACCCTTTGACTGGCTCACAAGCGACCTCAGCGGGATCATGGTGTGTTGTAAGACTATCTTGTGACTGAGCCCTGATGAATTTACAGTCGATAAGAGGCACCCGTTCCGATAGGAAGCTCTTCGATTTCTCAGGTATGTCTGTCAAGTTTTCTCTCGTCTATGTAGCTCACTGAGTCGATGTCAAAGATGAAATTTCCCAGTACCATCTTTCATTTCGAAAGGGGACGGACTGTTGCTGATGAAACTGCCAATTTTGAGGCTGTTTGCGCGCTTTGGAAGACATTGAACTGGCTGAGACACTGGTAAGGAGGCCGTGATGCTCACGTTGGTTCCGGAGTCGGAGGTTTACATGCGTGCCGGAAATGCATTGTCCATATGAAATGGTCGTTCCTCAGCGCTAGCTTCCAAATACACGCCACTATCAAGATGACGATGACACTGGAACAAAGATCAGGGCAAGTCACCCTCGTAGCTGGATCTAGCTGGACAACAGTCGCTATTCGTTGCCGTTCTGCATCATATTTGGACGACGACATTGATGATGTATCTGTCTGAATATCCTCGAGCGGTGGTAGTCTCCGACGCGAATAGAACGGCATCTTCGTCATCGAGTACAACTTAAGAACACGACGCAGTGTTTATAGGCACTGTATGTCTCACACGGTGATTTTTGCGGCGCTTGACCTGCCCCACTTGACTCGTTGATTCGAACTTCACTCACTCACGTACTTATTATAGACCAAGAGAGCTCATCATTTCCCATACATTCGGACGCGCCTATAGAGTTCGAGGTGAGATTCTGAGGAACGGATTCTGCTCTGTCATGGTTCCCGTCATCCGTTCGTACCACGGCAAGAGTCAACCACGTAGCTAGACCTACTTGCGCTACCGCACAAGTATCGTTTACTCTTCGATGTCCCGGAGCCTATGGAAGACTCTTATGTGATCCACGAGACGAGGACTTCATGATCTGAAGCATGCAATCGGTCCCCAACAAGGAGGAAGGGCAAAGGGGAAAGAGCCGCTGTGGCGCTTGCTCTATACTTCTGTGAATCGCTATGGCTCTAGATTTCTTTTTTGATTTACGTTACTATTTTTCGCGTCCTGTGCAATCATCATGGAACGCCACTGGTCGCAAGCTAAAACAGCACTTGAAGGTCATTCGGCGATGTAACAGTGAGTGAACAGTTACTTTTCCGATCCAGAGAGGTAGGATCTGTTTGACGACCGTTCTGCGTGGCGGCATGGTGGCGAAAGTGTTCGCGCAAAAAAGTTCACATTCTCGGCATGATCGGCAGGTAGTTGAGAAACGGCGTCGTGCATCAATCGGTGAATCACATTTTGCTTCTTACCTCCACGACACATCTTTGAATCCTGATGCTGGCAGGTTAATGGAAGTGAGGTTGTACGTGTTTTTACCCCTGCACGCTCCGAGCTGATGTCAACGTAGAGAGCCAGGATCTTGAGTGGCGGTATTTTTCTGCTTTTCCAAAACTGTCGTACACACACTTCAGTGTTCCGCGTACCTTGCTCAACCTCTTTTACAACCACTTATGGTATCGGTAAGGCCACTAGCCAATCAGCCAATCACTTGCAACCAGAAGAAGTGACCCCGGTGGGGATCTTCCAACAGTGCTTGTGACATATGCCCTGAGTTCAGCACCACCGCTACGTTGTTTCTCTTTGCTGATGTTCAACATTGATTCACCAATCATTCAGCTACGTTACGACAGTTATAGAATCATGAGGTCTGCCGCTTATGATGCTCTAAGCCCTACAAGCTCCCTATCTCCCTGTGTCCTCATTTGTTGAACGATTCGTGACGCGTCTCCGGGGTGGTCTGACTAGGAGCCTACTCCACCTCGTCCTTGATCACGTTCATATACGCTGATGATGCATAGAGACCCGTGTCTCCGCACAGTTTCACAATGCAATGTTACGAACGCTGCCGACTTAGTACCGTGGCGCAGCGCGATCACGAGAACCGGGCAACGCGGAAGGTATGACCGCTCGCAAGCTGTTCATCACGCCACTGACGTTTGATTGAAGTCCTAGAAAATGCCAGAGGATTGTAGTGAGCTTCTTGAATACTTTCATAACCTTTATACTACTTACGATTCCTTTATGCAGAACGAAGAACGCTTAGGCATTCACTCGGCGCACCACGTTTCAAACGTGTGGCTACGGCAACGTAAAGGCTCCATGGCGATAAGATTAACAGACCTCTGGTTGTCGCCATATTGATGACATTTCTGCGAATGGGAAACCTCCACCTCTTCTAATGTCGATCAGGACGGGTCGTTCGAAGCTCAATTTGGAACGTCACAGTTTCAGTCCTTGTGTGTAATTTCTACTGTTCTTAGTTCTGTCCGTTACTCTGGTAAGGGACGTCTCTCTCACATTCATCAACAGATGTCGTTGGATGTCGTCTTCCATCGCGTGGTATTTCAGGTTTGGGCCCCACGTTTGGCACGTAAAAGGCAAGCAGTGGTGCCACATCCTTCTACCTTGTTCGCTCTGGCGCTTAGGACCCTCAGACATTCAACGTCTTCGTCTTCCAAGCTACTGAGTCCAACCAATAGGACATTAGAACCGAGTATTTCTTCACATACGTTGTCCATTCAGATTGCATACTCAATCATAGTGTCAAGACAGAGCTGCCTGCACGACTCTTTCCTCCCACCACATACCATGCTACATCCGCTGGCTCCTGTTTTCCGGGGGCTTTCCTACATAAAGACATGGCTAAGGAAAGTGGTCTCTAATGCCATGTCTTCATTACCTCCTAGTCCACCATGCAACGAACTTCTGTTCGTGAACCATTCACGCCGGGCTGAGTCGCTGAAGACAACACCATCCCATCTCCTCAATCTTCTCCTAACCCAGTGCAGGGCAACTGGCAAGGACCTGTCCAAACAGAGTCGCATTGCCAAGATCGAGTACTGCAAGTCTTCTCGACAGCCCTACCACGAATATCTCGTCATCTACATCGTGTATTTCTTGGACGGTACGAGCTATTCGCAACACCAATCTGTAGCTCTTGTTGAGCGGTATGCGAACGGCTCAGCGGATACTCTCGATTCGGCGCCGCCGACTCCCCGTCACGTTTCGCCGCCTCCTGCAGACCGCAATCCGGGACCCTCCTTTCCTTTGCATGCTGTTGGCGCAGCATCGGACCTCCACACCAGCAGTACTATCTCCCTCGGTTCCACTTCCCGCGCTTCGCAAATCCAGCCGCGACCAGATGCCGCCCATTCAGCCGGAACCCTATCTCTGGTCTCCTCGCGGTACTCGTCTAGCAGTTCAGACACGCCTGCCGATGACATTATCAATGTCTTTCCTGGTGGAATGCCTTTGCTAGAGAAGAAGCGGCGGCCTGTCAAGGCGAAAGCCACGATGGTATTCAAGCAGGATACGGTCCTGAGCTTTGAGCAGCTTGTCTGCATCGTGGCAGCTGTTCATGACCAAGCCCCGAAGTATAGGGTGGCATCAACCCAATGTTACTGGTTCTCCATGTGTGTGTGGGCGATCATTTGCGAGATGTTTAAAGGTCGCATTGAGTACGATCCCAATGAAATGAAGCCGATGGGAAAGTGGAGGAGGGACAATGGGAGGCGCCCTTGGTCCTACAGAGCCGTGGACTCGAATGGAGAAGGGCGGTTTATATTTGAAAGTGAAGATGCAAAGAACTTGACGCCGAAATGTAACGAGACTTGGGAAACTTGGCGAAGCGAGTTTGCTAATGCTGGCACGGTTCGTGAAAGCCTTGCTTCTTGCATTCCTCCAGTTACTAAGCGAGGTCTGTTCCAGGCTGTTATGGTCCCGGTATCGGAAATAGCATCGAAAGATGATGAACTTTCGCGCTTAAGAGCTCAAGTAGAGACCTTGAAGAGGGCGGTCCAGCTAACACCTTCCTCTTAACAGTATCGTTGGAAAGCTCCGCGAGCATACTCTATTGTGGGTTTTTAGGCTATAAGTACGACTGACCTGAGGACCTATTTCTTTGTATATGCGAATGGCATTCTCCTTTTTCGATTGTTGCCTGTTTGCGTCGTATCTGCCGCTGATAGGTTCTCCCATAGGATTACTATAAGAGACCCAGTAGCAAGATTCACGGATGAACGTGAAAGACCTGCGTCGCGCTTCCCAGTGTTTTTCACTGTCGCCACCATACCAAGGAAGATGGAAACGCTGAAAGATTTGGGGCAGTCAAACAAAGGCCTACCGTGGGCATGGTATAAGCAACATACGAGTAGATCTGTCCGGCGTGTCCAAGTGCTTCGCAATTGTAGCATCTTATGCGCACCCAGTGTACCAACGCGTCTGCCATCGACGCGCGCTCTCTACGAGAATGAGCTGCCGTGTGCTTGGCCTGGAAGACCCTGGCCCCGGGCTGATCAGCCTTTTTGCTCTCGACCACCATGTCACTGCTGCAGGTATACTTACCACCACCTGCCTAGTAATTCGGGGCCTTCGAGGTCGCAAAGACGGCATGGTTTGGTATTTTCCTCCTTTGTAGACGTACACTCACATCCCCACAGTGTTCACTCTACGGGCGGGAGGACCGGCTGAACGACATGTTCCCATCAAAATGAGTTCTTGGTCTCATATGGCGTTGTGTCTCGTCGGAGCAATGAGCTGGGTAGGGGGCGGGGAAGTACTGAGATGGCAGAGTCAGATACGTAGAGTTATAACTGGTCCGTGCCTATTTTCTCCAAGCTTGGTCGACGCTACCGTCATTCTGCAGACGGATGTGCTCGTTACCATCGCATATCGAATACCGCTTACAGTCCTTGATATTGATGATGCCGTCCAGGATTTTATGCCACTATAGCGGTCAAGGGCTTCGAACTCGAGAGCATCGTCCATGGCCCTCCTGTTCTTCGTTCTCTGCAGACGGACGTATTGTTGCCGTCGCAGGCCACCATTACTATCGTTTACTGGGAATGCGTCTCAATTCGCCATCGAATTATTGTATCCATTTACGCTTGACATGTCCAGCTAAACGATGACAGGTAACGAGCAATACATTAAATACATAAGCTCAGCTAATAATTTTGATAGACAGAAACGTGAAGCAACTGAATTTCTTCAAGTCCTTCACCCCCGGTCTATTCACTTGAACGACCTGCTCGTCTAAAGACATTCTTCCGACTTACCTACAGGCTATGTTCGCAGGAGGCTGAGGTCTCCTGTCGCGTTATTCCTGCTCCGCAGCATGCGCTAGTCGGACCTGTTGGACCTCCTTCCCTGTCGCTTCCCCCCCATTGGGCGCAGTCTTACTCCGCCTCATCTCGTCCTCCAACCCCGTAACCGGCTTGAAAGCGTCAAATCACGTTCTGCCGCCACACAACATTTGCGACACACCTATTCCAGAACGCATCGAGACCGTTGATACGCGCTAGTAGACGGCTAAACAGAAGGGCGTGATACAGGTTGGGGATCAGGCGTTCTGTGTTTGTCTGAAGCAGAACCTAGGCGACGCGGCAACCGCGCTATCACGACGCAGACCCGCAATGTCAAGATCGGGACTACGAGTCTTTCAGGCATTCCCGCAGATATCTCGTCGGGTACATCATGTACGTCTTGGATCTTATTGCGTATTCTTTCCGATACGACCTGGATACGACTACGTTGTTCTGTTGCGATTTGGGCTGCCATCCTCTGAAAGTGTTAGGGTTACCTCCTTTCTACCTTGATTAGGGCAATTCCTTCCTTGTTTTCGGTTACTCTGTCATGTCGCATGAAGTCTGTCACTTGGCTCAGTGTCGACGTGACGATAAGTAGACATTCTGTGGGTTCCAGGCTACCCGTACCTTATGTCCGTCCTTTTTCAGCCAGCTTGTCTCATAGATTCTACCGGCGATAATTTTCCGTCCTGAAATATCAACGGCCGCATGAATTCGCTGTTTTTTTCTATATCTCTTGCGCTTCTGCAGGCCGAAACTATGTCTCCGACTCCCAGATGCAACCCAGATGTCCATTGTATAATCATGGTGACTTTGATGGCTTGCTTGCTTACCCTGGCATGGTTCTGCGTGGGAAGGTTCCGTCGAAGTATAGTCACGACTCAATTCACTACAATCCTTTCACACCACCATGAGCC
>QLPD01003375.1:0-28144 GCA_003314085.1 Hymenopellis raphanipes
AACGTGCAACAAAATAAATCGCAGTGTAAAGAGACTTTTTCAGGAGCAAGTAACCAGTCGGCCAGCCCTGCCCAGTGACTGAGGAGTCGGCAACGTACATAAGGGCCAAACATCAAGTCACAGAGCAAGTTCAAAGGACCTATAGCACACATCGAGAGGCTTAGAGGATTAGAGGGAGGAAGTTACCTGCATGCTCTCGAACGGGAGGAAGCCGAGTGTTCTCTAACACCCAAATCAGCTCCTACGAGGAGCGAGATTAAGAAGGGAATCACTCTGTTATGGAAGAGTCGACAACACGATAACGGCATGCCAGTGTGTGATGTCGCTAGCGATAGTACTGGAGTGGTGGATCCTGACCGGATTCCCCACAGAGACGCGGTGTTTGGCCGTGTTTGGCATTGTCTTCGCGGTCCGTAGTGTAGATTTCCTGTTCCGTCGCGTTAGCAATTCATCCAAGAATTCATCATCATCTCTTGCCACCACGCGACGTGCGATTCCGTTCGCGACAGCTCGGCCCACTCCATTCTGGTGATGAGGGTGTGATTCAGGCCCACCCACAGCATTTTTTTTGTCTGCATCTCGTCGCTTTGGAAAAATTTGAACTGGCTGCTCATAGCGCCGGTTTGCGTTTCTCGTCTCGTTTTCGCCTAGTTTTCGCCCGCAAGTTCCCCCGATTATCTGCCCTAGTTCGCGCTCGTCGCCACGCCGCTTTTCTTTCGTGTTTAGACCTCGACCGACCAGAATTTGACTTGAATTTGACAGTCTCGCCCAGCTTGAACCCGCTTCAGCATCGACCCAGTATTAGCACGCCGCCGGCATTAACCGCCACCAGACCTAGCTCCGCCTTCGATAGCTACCCGTACCGTCACCAGCAGTCCGCCCTCATAGCCGTATACCGCCCGCTTCACCGAGCATCACGCCATCGTCTCGCGCCATACTATCCGCGCGTTCTGCACATATTTCTTTCGTCACTCGGTTGAGCCGTAGCTCCCACAGCACTATGTACACCTCGTTTTTTGAACTATTGGAGGCAACTCCATCATCGGATCCGTTCCACGCAGCATTGGCGGATTTCATTCGCTCGCCGGACCACCGACGGCCACAAGCCCTGCGCTCCCTTTGGGACCAGGCATTCAAACTATGCTCCTGCCCCACCTCAGTCTCATCATCCATCGCCATTCCGAAGGATGACTCAGCGCAGCTCAAGGAGGAACGCGCTCTGGGATTCAAGGAAGGCGTCGAGGAAGGAAGGAGAGAGGGTGAAGAAGAGAAGAGGACGAGAGAGAGGGAGCATGCCAGAGAGCTCTCGAAAGCGAAGCGCGAAGGATATTATCTGGGCCTAGAGGAGGGGCAGGCTACTGCAAAGCTTGAGAAGGAGAAGGAGTTGACGAAGCGATATCAGGCCGGACGCTCCAACGGTGTTAAGGAAGGGCGGGCTGCGGCCGCCGATGAGATAAGGCTGTTAGGTACAGAACCTCTTGCGGAGCTATGGTACAAGAAGGGTTACTCTGACGGGACTGATTTCGAAAACTCTCGCTGGTGCACCGACGGTCATGGCTTCCATTGTCGCAGACTGGTTTTAACAAATGATATTGGTGTGTCTACTGATGCTTACACCGGGGAATCGACCAGGTTGGACACAACTGATCCTCTGACTCCCTCTCCTCCATCCGAACTCCCCATTCCACCACTGGATCTCTCAGCACGTACCGACTGGGCCGAAGATGCATCATCCATCCCCATAGTCCAGACATTCCCTTTGGCCTCGCATAGGCAGCCTCGCGACATCTCAGTTCTGCGATCGGGTACTGCACGTCCATTTGGGAGTCTCCAGAGGCGTCGCAATCGACAGATGTTTCCCACTCGTACAGTCCCGCCTCCACCCAAGATATACCCTGCCCCGTCACCACCACCCACACCGAACTACGCCACAAAACCCACACTGCCGCCATCGGGTTCCCAGGATCTTTTGTCCCGAACTTTCACGCTCCCTGAGGTTCTCAACTTGCTTGGTTAGTCTCCGCCAGTTGGTTTCAGCGCGACGAGGGCGCCGCGCATGTTTTTTTGAGGGGGCACATGGAGTGGTGGATCCTGACCGGATTCCCCACAGAGACGCGGTGTTTGGCCGTGTTTGGCATTGTCTTCGCGGTCCGTAGTGTAGATTTCCTGTTCCGTCGCGTTAGCAATTCATCATCATCTCTTGCCACCACGCGACGTGCGATTCCGTTCGCGACAGCTCGGCCCACTCCAGTACTTGCAGCAGATTCATGGTGCAGAAGAAGAGGAAGTGTAAGGAAGGTCACACGTATTCCGTACACATCATGGCTCCCTTTGCTGACACTACTTAGCCACGAAAAGTCTGATGTAAAAAGAGATGTTCACTATCCTGCATGAAGTAGCACAGCAAGTAGCCACTAGACCACCTGTGCTGCCAATGGTCCATGGAGTCATCATCAGGTAGGAAACAAGGGTAGTACAAGGAAGTGTTGGCAGAAGAGGATATTGAGAGCAATGTATCTTATAGGCGGGCTCAGCTTAGGCAGCTCTCGCATCATCATCAGTCCTTGGTTTCCTCCGCCAATGTGCCTTCAGATATGCTCCCTTCGCTGATGTGTCTCGAGACAAGATGATGGGGTCAACGATAAGGCAGAGCAACTAGTTCTCGTCGACGCAGTCGTAAGCCCAAGTGATGACCAACCTCCGCTAAGAAACATTCCATCGAGCGTCCCCGTACAGAATTAAGTCAGATGGTATGAGGTCGTTCATGAGAGGGCAGCCGCTGGATGAGGTAGTCACGAGAAATGGAGAGGCCAGGCAGCTGTGTACAAGCAGTGGTGGTGGGCACCGATCAATATGGACCTGTCTGGATTAGTCAGCCAAATCGAGCTCTTTCTTGACACACTTGCGTTCCCGCTGCCTCAACATGTTTGACAAGACTTTTCAGTAGCGAAAAGTCACATATAGGTCTAAAACAGCTGCTGTATCATTTTCAGATTTTTTAAGGGAGTTTGACATAGTTTTTCGTGGTTATCGCGTAGTAATGTGCTATGCAGCAATAACCTAGAGCTGTAAATGTACTCAAATTAATCACAATCGATGTAGTCCTCTTCTGACACATCTTCGGCACAATTCTCATCAAAGGGTATATGATGGTTGCACTGACCGTGAGCGTGGCGGATTGGGGAAAACGCGAAGTGTCACAGAGCGTCACACTGATTTGGCAGTGATTTGGCTGGGCCGGGCGTGACAACAGAATATAATGCGCCTGAGGCGACGGGCGGCTGCAAAGTAAGAGACGAAACCCTTTGAAATCGAATTCTATTGCCTTCTGATGTTGCACATTTTTTTTCTGATGTCTCAAAACTTTTAAAATGCTCGAATACACTGGTCATAATGAGATTTCAGCTATATTGGTAGAACTGGACATGAACAAAAAAAACTGCAACATCAGATACCTAAAGAATGGTAAATAAATGTTAGTCTTCTGCGAAATTTTAAGGCTCTGATGTTCAGAACGCGTTTTATTCGACTGGGTCAGTGGGTACTAGCGGTGGCGAGCCGTGGGAAAGCTGGCTCAACTTGGCCATTGCCCACCACCACAAGCAGACGACGGCTGGAAGAGTAGTCACGTTCTTACCAATACACATCTGGCGGGCGAAGGGCCTCATCTCATTTCCGACTCTTAGGATTCCTTCTCCGGATAAGCCAGTTGGTTGGGTGATGGTGGGGAGAAGAAAAACAGAATCGGGCATCTCGGAGTCCGGACCGCAAATCGTGTCTGTTTGCTTTTTGACCAGTGTGGATAGTTCACGAAGAAAAAGACGATGACACGGCAAGCGAGATGCAGTTGTCATTCGAAGATAAGCATATCATTGTGCCTCCGCTGAAAATCATTCCTAAAAAATGACCTACGCATGTAGAGAGCTCTCATATGAGGAGGTAGCTACTACACTACCTCTGTCACTAATTGGAGCGAGGAATCAGGAAAAACCTCCTATCACTGAAAGCCAGGCATCAGAAGGAAAACACTTGAATTACTTACAGTACGCGACCCCTAGATACAAGGACAAAGAACGGCGAGGAAGCACGAAGGGCCCGCTGATGAGAGTGGCGGGGTGCGGCCGCCGCGAAGATTATACATGGTTCGCCAAACTCCAAAGAAATCCATCTGCACAAACTGAGACCAAAAAAGGCTTTACCAAAGCGACTATTGTCATGGCAAGCAACCACTACACCACCTGTGCCGCCAACTTGAAACGAGAGGGCTTTGATAGGAACGGAACTCAACGCGAGCCTACACCTGAAAAACGATGCTAATTCAGCAACATAACATTGACCCCAGGTAGCCGGAATATTACCTCGGAGATGAGGGGACCGCGCTCTCTATGAACAATTTTCAAGGGCGCTATCGTCCTCTGCAGCTTTCCCTTGGATGCGTTCTGAGGCACGCTCTCCATTGACAAGAGGAGGTGTGTGTGAGATGATTCAAATGTAGGAAGGTGCAACAAGAACTAGTCGCGAGGCCTGCGGCAAGCTCTTCTTCTTTCTCGCAAGTCACGTTGAGGCTCGTGGAAATGTGCTCTTTCCGTCTTCCTACTTAATCGCGGGTCCTGTCTCCATATGGAGGCGAGTGAGAGGCGACAGCACCATGAAGAAATGATGAGTACTAGTCGATGTGCGCGCGAGACGTAGGGAGAACCGCCGGACGCAAGCCTAGTAACCTCCTCCAACCCATCCAATAGAGCGTCGGGTTGCGGCGTTCCGAACTATATGTGCGCCCTCTAGCCTCGCGTCTAAGGATGTTCCATAATCTACAATCCAACTTGCGATGCCCGTAACCTCAAGAGACTGAAGTGAAACGTATCGTCGCGCCAACGTCGCGCTATCTCTATGACGAGGAACAGGAGCTGGCATTGCGCCTTCTGCGCGACCAGACGATTGTTCAGCACCTTTACCTAAAGCACATTCACCGCCACACAAGAGGAGGTGTGTAAAGAGGTTGGATACAGGACAGTGCAGCGACGGCGAGTTGAGCCAACTTCAAAGACCGGGAGAGCACTCTTCTTCCCCCTTCTCCCCTTCCTCGTGCATCGGTATAATGAGGGACACATTAATTGTTTGGGGCTCCATTCTCACACACTCGCGTTCATGCCAGACATACGCGCCTCAACGACATGTCGCTTTTAGTCGTGACGGCAGGAGGAAAGAGTAGTATCCGGATTCCCGGTCCGGTTTTCCGCACTTCAAATGCTCCTGTTCTGCAGCACCCATGCTCTACCAGCAAAGGCAGCAATGATACATGACTGGAGAACAGACGACAAGTTTTTTACATCTAATAATCATCTCTGTGGACCTACTTCTGCACTAAGCTCTCCCTCTTCCTCCGAGAAGTCATCCTGGTTTCCTGTCATCTGTTGAAAACGAGGCCAGGAGTCCATCGTCCGCCTGTCCTTCCATGTCGTCACAAGCAAGGCAACAAGGAGTGAGATGACTGCATACCTTGTACTAGATCCATGTACATGCTTCAAGTCAGGTCGGACCTCAGCCTACACAGATCCAAAAAAGAGTCTGTATTACTTGTTGACTTCTAAGAACTGTAGCCCAACCGCTAGGTCAAACTGCCTTGCTTATATAGGATCAGGAAAGGTATAATGCCACTGTGAAAGATGTGGTCAGGCGCAAAGAGCACTACTCGCAACTCTTCTTTGCATTCTGCACTCCTGTTGCACTCCTGCTCATCATACGATCAGGGTGAAGGGCGGAAGGAAAGAGATGGGTGCTTGGTAACAAAAATTTATCTTCTCCACCACGATACGCACTACATGTACCGTTAGGCTAGATGGGCGACAGAGGATCTACCACAGAAACTAAAGTCAGTCCGAGTCACAATAGGTTTGCAAGCAAGAAACTCACCATTTACACATCAAAAGACACAGAAACTCCGAGAAAGAAGCCAACAGATGTAACAACAGAAAGCAGTACTGACTTCATCAACATCCCGCGAGAAGTCGACCCCAAAAATCCTATCAGTCTTATAACGGAAGATAAGCAACCCGCTTCACTACTTCTCCCGCCGATTAGAGAGTCAACGGCGGAAACAATCATGACGGGAATGGCTCAGTGGAATAAGATCAAACCCATATGCCCAGCGCATCCCGGGTCATGAGCGCAAACAGGCAAAAATCCGGCTAGCGAAGAAGTGAAGTATACGGACTAGAGGAGAATGAACAGGCGCGTAGTGTTGCGGGAATTAGGTGGGTGTAAATTACCTTGGGTGATTAGCTAGGTAAATCTCAGGTAAATTACGGCCGAGCCCAGGACCCATAGTTAATTAGAGTAAATTTGATCCCCGGGCCGGAGGCAGAATTCTCCAGAAGGAGACTGCCACGCGGCTTTTTTTTTCTCGCTTTTCTCAGCCGAATCACGTCGACGCGTGCTTGCACTACGCGCGGCCTCGCGTCCAATGCAGTCCAGCATTTCAGATCGTCTCAAACTGCTGCGATTCTATATAAAAGCTCTGCCGGAAGCATTGCCTACTGTTTCTCCGGATCAGTCGCGCTATACACGCCTACTAGACTTCCATCCCGACCAGGAATGGGCCCAGGAAATCGGACTTGAAGGCGCCGTGAATCAGCAGCTAGAGGCTATTCTTGGAAGCCGTAAAAATGGTGGTATTTATGCCATCGAAGATCGCAGCTCCGCTTTGGAAGTCCTCCCAGCTATCCTCCAGTATTGGCTGGAACAGTTTCCAGATTCTGCCATCCTGCAGTTATGGCTGAATTCCAGCATTAAATCCATGGAAGCATGCTTTACGGAGCACAATACACCTCTTCCGGTACGCGTTTCTCCATTTTTACCCTTCTTCCCAGGCTCATTCATCAATCATCAAGGTTCCAGATGGGCCCCTTGAAGACCTCCATCCCCATTTGCCTGAACCGAGCACTCAATCCGGTTCCCAAGCCTCGACGTCCCTTCATCGCCAATCCATTCCCACTCCCAAACCTTCGCAGCCCGCTCCGGTTCATCCACCGAGTGGCTTGACAAAAACACATACCAAGATTGTCACCGACTACCATGATCCCAACTTCGTTGACATCCCAGAAGTTATCGACACCCGGCAGGGTGGAAATAAAACGCATCCTCTTCTTCTTGAACTGACGCGTCCGTGCTATCCCATCACTGTCGAGCCGCCGCCCGCGAAGGCAACAAAAGTTCGCTGCATTTTCAGTAAATATTGTCGGGGGATATGGGCATTCCCGCGGAATAAAGACCGCATTTTGAGGCATCTGATGGAATGTGGCAATGTTGCATCGATGAATGAGGGCGCCACACTCATTCGAGTTATGGTCGAAGTTCGGGAGAAGCATCCAGACCTTGCTCGTCACTTCTCTTCCCGTATGAACATCGTACCTCAGAATAAACGAGTTTTGGATGCACCGTCAGATACCGATCGCGACCAGCCGCCGGCTCAGATTCCAAAAATCACTGCATCGTTCTCCACCTCCCGTGTCACTGCTGATTCATCACCGAAGGATGGAAAACTCACGTTAAAACCTGAAAGGGGTCCGTTTGCCTCGTTTGTACGTCAGGGGAAGAAGGACCTCAAGGAAAAGGCCAACTCAGCCTTGGTGGAACTTTTCGTGATTGCTGGTATTCCTTTCCATGCAATCGACCGCCCTCAATTTCGCCGATTCTGCGAAATTCTCAACTCAAGCTATAATGTTCCCAGTCGCACGACGGCCGAAGACAGTCTGTTGACCGGTTACGTCGCTAATGTCCGTCTGGCTCAGAATGATTATCTCAAGACAATCATGGGTCTGACTCTTACCATTGATGGTGCCAAAGGACGGCGGAAACCTTATTACACTGTCCATGCAACAACCCCCGATGGCCGCTCTTTCTGTCTGGATGTCGACGACGCCAGTAAGCTCAGTCACTCCGGAGAGTATGTACTCGAGGTTCTGGAGCGTAATGCAAAAAAGATCGGTGTTTATAATTTCGGTGCAGTATGCTCAGATCGTGGTCCAAACTGTCAGCGAGGGCGGCGACTTTTCTGCGCGAAGTATGTGCACATTCTGGACTTCAGCGATGCCTGTCATAGTCTCGCAAACACAATCAAGGACCTGTGTAACCTGGATGAGTTCAAACCAGTTAGTATTGTCAAGTTTGTTGTAAACCTTAACCGACAGACTCATACGGCGCTTTCTATAGATCATAGCTTCAGTTCGCGCGATTTTAGCCTTCATGGCTCAATCGTCATATGCTCTAGATCATTTCGACTATGAACGCACGCGGAAAAACTCTGGCCGTGGCTTAGAGGCTATTGGAGAAACACGTTTCGGCACTATCTATTGGTCCTCGGAATCTATTCTTCGCAATGTTTCGACGTTCGAGAGCATTGTGCAGAATCCGGATCTTCAGATCAACGCGGTCGTCAGTATTTAGTTTGTTTCTGAGCATGACTAGTCTGATTTGCATCATTAGGCATTGGTTGAGCACTTTGGAAGCGATGATAGTGTTTTCCAGTTCAAACGAGACCTGAAGCGAATCATCAACCTCCTTCGTCCCTTTGCACGGGCAATCGAGTGTCTTGAGTCACGTCAGACCGATCCAGCTGATGTCTATCTGTACTGGGTGGCTGTAGTTGCCCAAGTCAACGACCTTCTGGAAAACGGGAAGAACGGCTCTCGTGTGCAGAACGCTGCCTGCGAGAAAGTTCGGCGCATCGTAAACTTCTGATTCTCTGAACTGATCGAGGACGACCGTGCACAGAATATCTATCAAGCGGCTTTCTTCCTTGAGCCCAGTGTGTATTATTCCACTATTGTGGGCACCGAGCAATACTGACTGAATTTGGTGCCTCCAGATTATCGAAAATCACCGATCCTTCAGAACCCGAACCCGTTGACGTTAGGAACGGTGACAATTACACGCACCGGGAATACTCCTACTCTCACGAAGAAGACCAAGTCTGTCCTTGAGCGCGTTGGAGTGACACTCCAAAAGTTACTCCAGAAGGAATATGCTGGGGCCTACATTGTTGGCCAAACCGTCAAGGAAGCAAGATCCATCATGGAGGGCCGAAATCCTCGTCTTGCTCCATTTGCGCCTAAAGAAGCCCTGGCGCGTTTTCAAAAGCAACTGAAGGCCTACTTTTCCAAAGCCGAGCCCTTCGATCAGCGCCATAACACGAATGAGACTCGTCTAAGTTGGTGGACTCGTTTGGATAGCCACCATCACGACGAAGTGGATGTACTAGCAGTAAGATTTTTCCGTGCACTACGAACTATGTCAGCTGCTCACATTGCGTTAGGCTTTGGCGATCAAGATCTTTGGCGCATTGCCGGTATCGATGGTGGAAGAACGCGCTGTTTCGTACACAGATTGGATCAATTCGGCGCGACGCAACCGACAGAATATCGGTACTATAGCTAGTCAACTGACTATAGTGCAATGGGACCGAAACGGCCCCCACAGAGTGCATATATCGATTTGAACTCAAGTCGGCCGAGACTGAACAATGAACAGGAACTTCCCAAACCCAAGGTGCTTAGTGTCAAATGGCGCGACATGGATAAGACGATTCACAGATCAATTCCTCTTCGTCAACAAGCGCCGGTTACACCGACAACATCAGAAGAAGTCAGGTCACAAGTTTCTCAAGAGGAGTATTCAGATCCAATGGAAACAGGAACTGTCGAGGATGCACTTCGTTGGCTTGACGAGGACTTGATGGAGGTACCAGGTTTCACGGAAGAGGCTCATTTTGACATTGAAGAGGACTTTCACATTCGGAGTCCGGAGCTGTTAGATATCCTGGGGGATGCACCCAGTTCATCCACTGGAGCAACTCAAGGGCCCAGTAAGGTACAGCAGGCAGTCCTGGTCTCGGAAAGAACAGCAGCCGAGACGTTGAACCCATCACCTGCGGACTGGGGGACCTTCGCAACGTGACACTCCGATTGGTGTAGCGCGGCG
The DNA here is from genome assembly GCA_003314085.1 of Hymenopellis raphanipes. Classification (NCBI taxonomy): domain Eukaryota; kingdom Fungi; phylum Basidiomycota; class Agaricomycetes; order Agaricales; family Physalacriaceae; genus Hymenopellis; species Hymenopellis raphanipes. The sequence continues at coordinate 9,979 of QLPD01003375.1, forward strand.
GCGTAATTTACATGTAATTTACCGTAAATTTGCCCGCTAATTAGCGCTAATTTGCTGGAGCTCCCGGACCCCCGTATGTAAATCTACCGTGAATTACACCTGTCAATATGGGCCGCTACGCGGCCCCTGTGAATTACCTTGGTCATTCTCTCTCAGACCTAATTCCCGCAACACTAACAAGACGTGGGGTTATCCATCCATCCATCCATCCATCCAACATCATCGTCTCACATATCATGTTCGTTCATTCAATCATCAAGATGGTGAACACTGTCGGTCTATATTCCACTCCGTTTACGGGCCGGCTTCGTCATACTGCGTATAAAGAGGCAGACGACCCCCCCAGTCAACAAACCAAAGCCCATCATGTCGCCACCTTGGGAAGACTACAGATTGACTGTAGCCGATGTTCAGGCCTTTACGTCCGGGGGCTTACATCCAACCATTCTCCTAGCCTTCTGCCATGGTATCTACACCTGCATCTTTGTCATTGCCTTGTATTATATAAGTAGGTAACTTTTATCCTTGACTATTCCCTCAAATCAATTTCTTGTTTAGTTGAGAGCATGCAGCTCAATCAGAAACGGATTACCCTCACCGGCATTATCGCCTTCTTATGGTTTTCCAATACTGTACGGTTTCGACCGTAAGTTCGCCGGGTGTGACGCGTTATGCGAACGAACTTAAAAATATAGGTTCGTTTTCAGGCACAAGGCCCGAAATTACTGCATTTGGATGCTCCCGCCGTAGGCGGGACCGAAAATTTCCCTTTTAGGCCTTGCGCGCCTCCAGAAAAAGGTCCGTGATGCGTTATGGTTTAAGCTAAGTTCGGTTCCGGGGCCCGCGTGACGCGTTATGCGAACATGCGGTCGAAACCGTACAGTACTGTCATTTTGGCTTTGGAGTGGAACTATGCTGATCAGCTCTTGATTGTCCACGGAACATCTTTAGAGGCGGAGTTCAACTTTTCCGTTAGCCCTGATCTACGACAGATTCTCGCCATTGACATACTTCGATTTCTTAACATCCTCATTGCAGACCTGATTTTGGTGTGTATTTCTTACTGGTGCTCAAGTAATCCTGCACTGCTGATGACTTAGGTTAGATTTGGCGTTGCTGGGTGTTGTACGGCAGAAATTTACTAGTTATCGCTGTATCCAGCCTTTGTGTGATCACTGAGATAGGTGAGTCTGATCCCTCTACTAGCTTGTTCTTCTGATATTTTGTGTTTAGTCAGTGGCTGCATGCTTCTTGTCTCAGCCTTCAGCCCAGGAAGGCTCAGTGCCACCCAAGTGAATTGGACACTGGTGCATTATTTGATGACTGTGGCAACAAATACTGTAATGTTACGACCCCATGTTCATGGGGCGTTACGCGTTATGCTCATGAACCAACGAAGTGTTAGTTCATTCAGGGTTCACTTACCATAAAAGGAGCGGCGGCGTTAGCCGCCGCGCCCGAAATTTCCATTTTAAGCCTCCCGATACGCAAATTTTGCAGTGTTACGCGTTATGGGGTACAAATTAGTTCAGTTCACAGCCCGATGTTACACGTTATGTGAACATCGGGTCGTAACACTACAGTAGCCTATGCACATTCCTCATTCTGTTTCGCATTGTGCAAGTCAGCGGCATCGGTGCTAGCCTCAAGACCTACCGCGGCATGATTGAGATTCTCATTGAATCAGCAGCCATGTATGCCATCATCTACATTGTTCTTGTTCTTGTCTATGCATATCAGTTCTACACTGGTGCGCTAGTCTTGACTGCCTTCCCTTACCCTCAGGTGATCTCGTTCAGCATCACAGTGTGTACCTCTCCCTTTAGTCGTCAACCATATTAACCTACTCTTTCAGGGCATTGCACCCACTCTTATCATTGCCCGTGTCATGGCCGGCCAATCGCGTCCCGACGACTCATGGACACGCCCAACCCTCCCGCACCTGCGGAGCGATGTTCTCTCTGCCACAGAGTCTTTGCAATTTGCCAGTGCTCCGAACCAGAGTGGCATGCAAACGACGACTACGGACACCGGACATGCCTCAGCGAATATCGATCTGGAGGCACAGGTCATAGAAGCGCAACATGCGCAGGATGGGGGTGAAGATCGCGCTGAAGCCGCCGGCGTGTTGGTGTCTGGCGACAAGCAGGACGTAGGGAAGGTTCGAGATGATGGTCTGGTTGAAGAAGAGCGGGGTCGCGGTGTGCGCACTGGCGCGGTTCTGGTCTCAATGTTCTCTTAGTCTGACGTGCTAGGTGCCCCCCGCCCTCCTTTATCTTCTCCGAATATTCAATGGGCCGTGGATTAGATTTATTTATTCGAGTATGCCAACTACATGTAGCGTTATGGCTCGCCGCCGTCTACCCGCGAGCGGTCCAAATACGGCGGTGGTAGCTCTCGCACAACACCTCCATCCCGATCCTGGTATATAATTTCGCGCTCGCTATCATTGATATCGACCGTGTAGTAGGCCATGGCGCCTCCGTACTAGAGGCTGATGGATGCGCCGACTGAGACCGCTCAATCTGATGTCCGACGCCACCGAATCAAACGTCGAGTCGTGCCTCCACACCCTTCGACCGCCTTAACGGCGCCAGTGGTAAATTGGCCATGTTCCCGGCGTTAGAATTCGATGAACCACTCGATGTCGGTCGGCCACTCGTTGACGAAGGACCAGTACAAGTCTCCACCATATGGTAAGGATCAAACTGGGTTGATGATCGAGTCGCGTCGGACATGGACATGGTCGTAATTCCGTTATTGGATGTGTTGGGCGAATACGGTTGTTGTGGGTGATCCAAGAATGCGTTTATCGACAAGACTTGACTAGCGGGGCCGGCGCTCATGTAAGGAGTAGGAGCCAGATCGTGGTCGATGTCCAGTGAGGACTTGCGACCATTATTTCGGCATCTATACCTTCCTCGCCCGCCGTCATCATCTCCATTGGCGCTAGAACGACGTCAAGCTAACCGTAAGCTTGGAGCGATTTCACCTCTTGGATTTCAGGATCCGCGACAACATTCGGTCCGTTGAAATTGAAAACCGCGCTGTGGGCATTGGCCTCCTGGAAAGCAGTCCTCAGATTGAACTTCCGCAGGTTATCACCCACTTGCACTCGGTCGACGTAGAGAATATGGAGCTCGTCGTTGGTAGAGTTTAGAATTAGTATGGTGAATTCTAGGCACCAACTTACGCGGCAAGGGCGACAGCGACGTGGCAGGCGGGATATGAGCTGAAAGATCGGTGACGTTGACTCGAAGGTATCTGTCAATGGTGTGTGTGTACTGACAAGGAGGAGACGTTGGTATATGTATGACGACACATGATCCAGCCGCAGAAGCGAAAAAGAATGCTGGAACAGACAAGGGGACTGTGCTTCGTACCTTGACTAAACAAGACCTTGCGCGTTTTCAATAGCCCATTCGGATCTTGAGCGGATTCAAGCGCGAGCGTCTGTGCCATCCTATACCCCAGGCTAGTCTGACCGATGTCGCGTTGTAAGAAATGTCAATGAATTGAGAATTGAAACATCCGGCGGGGGAAGAGGGTTTCGCTGTAGATGTGAATGTCGTCCCTAGTGCTTCATTGGTCATGAATGGCGAGGCGTCAACGTGCAGGGATACTGGAGAGGTATGTAGACTAAGAAAATATTGGCGATATGGGGAACTGGACGGTGTGGTGAGACGTCGATACTCTGGAGGACGAAATTAACACGCACCTGTCGTGCTCCTAGAGAAACGCCGGGAGAAGTCTTCATCGATATCGAATTGCGCCATCCTAGCAGATACGGGGCGCGTGAACCCAAACACGTCAACAGTCGCATCGTAATCCTCCACCAGCCTCTATGACGCAGGTTCTGTTGATGTCCCACTCTGTCCATGTCCGCGGGCAATCTGCAAGTGTCGTAGCGAATCTGTCGCGGCGTCAGGACCGTCCTAAACTAGTCCTCCCAAATAAAATTCATGTATGAAGACGAGAGGGACGTCGGGGAAGAGTTCCTTCTGCTGAGGAGAGGAGAGTTTCCAAGTGGACGGCAGGATAAAGAATAATGCAATGCTGATTGGATTGACGGCAGATGAAGCTAGCTGAAGTTCGAAATAGCATGAGAAGCGGGCACTTCTGACCTTTCGTGTTTGAATGCCTCGCCTACAGTTCGATATCAGGGCACTGTTTCGCATAAATGAGTCGATGCGGAGTCGAGAATAGTACGCACCGAGCCTATGTCTCCCCGCGACGAATGTTCTAGGTGCGCGCGCGCGTCCTTCGGTCTGGTAGATCTATTAAATTGACAATGACTACGAGCCGAAAAATCTAGAATGAAAGAACAAAAACGTACATCGGGGTTAACGTTGGTTTGGACCCGTCCTTGCCACCACCTTGTTGAATATCCTACAGTCCATTTATCTGGCCCTGGCCAAGGGATTTTCTGCGCAATGGTTTCCTCCAGCGGTGTAACGAGTATCGAGCTCATGTGCTGGGTGATGATAATGGCAGAAAGGAAAGCGTCAAATGATCGACGTGCCCTATTCGCTCACCATCATACCGTATTCATGCCTCCTCTCTCTCTAGCCGGACGATACCCGAAAACAAGCACAACGACTGCTAAAACTGCGTGAAAAATACGAGACTAGTATTAGGCGCCTTGTCCATACTATTATCGTGCACTTTCTTGTACGAGACTCCACTACCACCTCGACTGGAACCAATTGCTCTATCGCACATGCGGTCGTCTTGTCTGGTGACGCGTCGGGAGAGAGCGTGACTGAAGGGACAGCGAGCCCAAGAGAGAGAATAAGTATCAAGGAGGGACATGTGTTCGTGTTTCGGCAGCGCAAGTGGTGTAGTGGTCGCTTGCTGTCATTGCCTCTGCTACTCCCATTCGATTTTTCCATGGCTTGTTCAGGAAGCTCTGAGACTCTAAATGCACGACTTTCTGCGGCTCCGCTTCCTCTTCTTGCTTGCCATCGACGTACGTCGTGGTATGAAATCCCAGTCTTCCTTTCATAAGTAGAATAATATGCATATAAGTTAGTCAGATATTTCCGTCCTTGTGGACGCGATGTGGAATAGTGTCTGAAAGAATGAAACTTTCAGACAAGAAGTAATGAGGTCACTTCAGATGAGATACGTGCGGTGTGGCGAAGGGTTGCGGATGCGCTGGTGGAAACCGTCCGTCCAGACGGGCACGGGAAAGGGGCACTGCCACCGTCAGAGCGGTCACGTGACTCAAAGGAAACCTTTCCCGAAACACCAGACGCAGACGCAAGGCGAACCCGAGACCGTACAGAGAACCAGGGTACGAGACCGGATCAACCCCGCGTAAGCGGACAAACAGGGAAGTGGCGGGTGGGAATTCGAAAATTCCACAAAACCGAGGAGGAACGAGAGGAGGAAAGCACGATGAGGAATACGCTGATGGACGCGCAGAGAAAAATGAGCAAAGCGCGTCCAACGCCGGCAGTGCTTACATGATCCCCGAAACGGGAGTTTCCGGTGCTGGCACTTGCCGGCTCTGCGTCCTCTCATATTTCTGACTAACTTATCTAACGCTTGAACGCATGCTCGTTCCTCGCAATATTCAAGCTAACACCAGTCTAGCCTAGCGGCTAAACTGGTGACTGGAGGACTCTTCCCTAGGCTTTTTGCTCCTTTCCCTTTCTGACGCCATTCCGCGCAGGCGCCACGGTCTTCGCCCTTTCTTGTGTCCTTCATGCGGATGCGTTGCGTCTGCAAGGATAATTTCTTGACATGTCCCTTGGTTTTCAGGCTTACCATCATCAAGTCGGTCAGAACACCGGTGCTCGGAGACAAGGTTTGATTAGTGCGCCCGCGGTTGTCTACTCATCTCGTCCAGCGCTCTTCTTCCATTCAATTACACCGCCAAAGTGCTTTCAGGTAGCCGCCAGCCGGCTTGATCACATTGATGCCGTCTATCATCAAACGTGAAAATTACATCAAGATCATGCGGCCACCGGCTGATGACGCCCGAGCTGGTTTCCAGGTGTTTTCCAGGTGGCCGAGAAGGTGGCGGCTACATACGAGATTCCATCCTGGCGCCAGCATATGTTAGTGGAGGCATAAAGCTTACAATGATGAATTGTATGCACTAGAATAAATATTATCAGAATATTGTCTCAGGATGTGTGATTTCTCAACCCAATAATCATGAAAGAGCGCGGACTTGGCGAAATTTTGAAAGCAGCGGATCCGAGTGGAAAGTCAGGTGATGTGAAGTTGAAATGCCGCGTCAGCTCGGTGATCGTCTCTTGTCCTCTCACCAACCTCTTACACCACCGCGGGGCTGGCAAGGTTGAATGGGGTATTAGAGCCCCAACGTTAGATTTACACCAATGTCATCCTTTTTACAATGACGAGTTTGACAAATATATTATCTGCGAAACTTGAACCCAGTTTGATGCAGGAATGCCCTTTACATAAGGCGATGCCGCCGGCGTGGAAACCGGGCCACTTCCGACATGTTATTGCACTCTTCCTCGACCTTGAAATGAGGTCGACCATGATTTCTCGTGGCAACCCCGATGCTGCCTCTCATGGGTGTCGCTCCTTCCGCGTGTGGTGCACATCCACTGGGTTCCTTATATAATCATCGCACTATATAAATGTCAAGTCCGTTTCCACCAGTGCCCACCTTTTAAGTCAGCAGCTCAAGACATGTCTCGCCACCACACTTCGCTTTTATACGACTCAGAAGGCTTGTATTAATCTTAGGCATATTTTGCTTTGATGTTCAACTGTTTTCAGACTTTCGTTATGATAACAACACACCAGGTTTCGCAAAATGTAAATTCTGTCCAACAAAACGCAACGCGAATTCTTCAATGGAGATCCGGTACTTAGCAGGCCATGCTAAAACTGCTCAGCACCAACGACTACGCGCCCGGTCTACCAAATCATTCGCTACAAAGCCCAGCACGTACCCGCGTGCGGTACCACCTCCAGATGCCGCTACGCGTTCCCAGTCCGGCGATAATCCAGATACCATGGTCAGAGGTATGCTCCCACTGGGTAATGTATTTGATATGTATTGATCACTTTGCGAGCAGAGGACGCGTTCTTTGACGCCACGGATATTCCGAGTTCCGAACACCATGATCTCGACGACACTTCTCCTGACGTGCACGAAACACCATCACTGCTCTCCACTCCACTACCACCACCTCTGTTCTCTGCTGGCCGTGTCGAAACAGATCCCATGTTCGAATCTTTTCAGCGCGCACTTCGGTCAGCTGAGAATGGTGAGCTACCCTCTCACAGTGCTGGTACTACATGGGACGATGGGGAATATGACGATAGTGTTGGTGTGTACCTGATCTTATCTCTTTCCCACTTTGATGCTTATAGCTATTCTAGAAGATTGGAGCGAGGACGACCTCCGGTCACATCTCTTCGACACCAGCAAGAGATCAGAGTGGTTTCCATATCCCGACAAGGCCCAGTTTCTGACGGATCTCCTCTTCAACTCTCCCCGAATGCGCTTCTCACGTACACAGCAGCGCGCTGTGCTTTCGTGGGCAAAAGAGCTTGGCGCACATGTCCCGGCACATGAATCTTTACGGAAGACACAGAAGTCTCTGCTCCAAGAGCTGGGCAATCCCACGCAACGACAGGAGTCCAGTCGAGGCACGGTATGGTATCTGAATGACATCGGACATTCCATCGTTCAAGTAATTCTTTATTTATCTCATAGTCCCTCGAAGACTGATTTGACGTTTCAGGACATGTCTAACCCAGTTTCGCGCAAGGGAATGGTCTTCTATCCTGACAATGCTGGCAATCAGAGGAATACCATCTGGCAGAGTGATAAACTTCGACGCGACATTCCCGACCACCTCTTGACTCCCACTATTCGGCATCGGAAAGATATCTACTTCGTTAACGAACTTGTCAAATGTTCGGGTGCACGTTGGTTCTTGCCGAAGCGCTGGTTCGAGGAAAAGGGTGTCATGATGGCATTCGGCCATCCTGTGCATAACTCGGAGGTATTGCTTCGGGATGATTGTATTCTCATATCGCTGACCTTCACTCGTAGGCCGGATTGGTCGTTGACTCTGAGAAGACTGAAACGATAGCCATCTCTAGTTTTGTTGCCAACTTTCCTCAGGTCTTAGCTGACAACGACGGTGTTTACCCACTTTCCGGTATGTTACCTTCCTGTACAAAGCTCCCTGATTAACTCTCAACAGAGGAAAGTGCATGCTTTGCAAACGACATGCCACACCCACTGCGCAAGAAATCTGGGAACCGAATGGTTTACTCCGTACCTCTTGCGATCTTCATCGACGATGTCTCTGGGAACAAGTCGAAACAGTGGAACAAGCATCACTCGGTGTACATCTCTAATGGTTGCATGCCTCGCGAGAAACTCGAGAGCGAGTTCCATGTTCGCTTCGTGGCCACTTCACCTCATGCTGCCCCGTTAGAACTTATGCAAGGTGTTCGAGCAGATATCGAGTATGCGCATCTCTCGGTCTTTGTTCATGATTTGACGGTCGTGTTTAGAAAGACATTTGCAGATCCACTACCTGCTTGGGACTGTGAACGTGGTGAAGAGGTCTTACTTGCGCCCTACGCACTACTCTTCGCCGGCGATAACCCCATGCATGCTGAGCTGTGTAGCTGCTCTGGTTTAGGCTCGAACTACTTCTGTCGGACGTGCCATGCCGGCGGAACTCGTGAATACAAACAGTCGGATATGGGCTTCGCTGAAACACTTAAGGTGTGTCTTCTCTCTTCCCTGTACCACGATTAACGTTCTTCAGGCCGGCACAGAACGAAAAGCCTCTGATACAATGGAGGAAGTGTTTCAACAGATTTTGACCTCGCTAGAGCCCGACGTCGTCACTACGCTGGAGAAAGCGGTTCGGCAGAGCGGAGTCAAAGATGCTCTTGCTCAACCGATTCTCGACCTTCTTGTCAAGATGGGCCAGGACCTGCGTAAGGCTCATCCGGATGGTAGCGCTCACTCGCCAGATGAAGTACAAACAATTCTACTCGACGAGCTGAAGAAACATCAAGCGCACGGTGACGGCATTATAAACCCACTGCTTGACATGGATGGTATGATTTCTGGTATACTCACATAAGTTGTATACTTACTTTCAATCAGGTGTCGATATTCACGCTGATACACCTACGGAGATCTTGCACACTATTCTCCTAGGCGTCGTCAAGTATTATTGGGCACAAACAGTCAGCATTCTTGAGAAGAGCAAGCTCTTCGGTACTTTTCGCACGCGTCTTGACTCTATCGTTGCCGATGGACTCCAGATACCCGCCATACAGGCAGATTATATGTGTCGATACAAGGGTGGCTTGATCGGCAAGCACTTCAAAACGATTTCCCAGGTTATGGCTTTTGCTGTGGAGGGTCTCGTACCAACACAATGTCTCGAGGCCTGGTTGAGCATCGGGCAGCTGACAGTTCTCTTGTGGCATACGGAAATCGACGATATCGACGAGTACTGCGTAAGTTGGTTCTCTTATTGACAGTTCGATATGTATTGATCATCCTTCAGAAGGATCTTGAGCTTGCAATTGACGACTTCATCAATATCACTTGTCAATGCAGTCCATCGATTCTCATCACGAAGCCAAAATTCCACTTCCTCGTTCATCTTCCCTTTTTCATACGACGTTTTGGCCCCGCTGTCATGTTCTCAACGGAACGGTACGAATCCTATAACGCCGTTTTCCGCGCAGCTTCCATTTACAGCAATCATCAATCTCCAAGCCGTGACATCGGATGGTCGTTCGCAGGTATCGACCGAGTCAAGCATATCGCAACGGGTGGCTGGTGGCAGGACAATAAGACGGGAACATGGGTGCGAGCAAGCCGACGACTTACGGAGCATCTCGTCGAACATGCTGAATTCGCCTCCATGCTTGGTCTCCCACGGCTGGGACTGGTGAAGTCAGGAAGTGTTGTTTGCTGTCCCCTTCCCCCGAAGACGTCATCGCGGAAGGCTTCAAAACTTGCACAACCTCTAGTGCTTGGCAAGAACACTTTGGCCTTTCGAACGATGTCTCCTGCAGTCGTAGAGAGCCAAGGTCTCGATGTGGACCGGTTATATCGCCCCTGCCTCTCCGTCGCGGCTCGAAACAGTGACCAGATCAAGGTTGGCCATAATGCTATCGTCCTTGTGGAAGGTGTACACTTCTTTGCGACCGCTCGCGAAATCTTGACGTGGGAATCACATGGCGACGCGGTACAGACATTCATTACTGTGCAACTTTTTGATCTCGAGGATACGCCACATCCAGTTTTGAGGATGCCTACTCTTATTCGCTCCGAAGCGTTGAGTGTTCTGCTTCCATCGGTATGCTCGTTTCTGTACTCCCTTCAATCATTATGCTCACCCGTTGCACCAGGATATCATTTGTGCCGTTAACCTTCAGCATAATTGTTCCGTCGCAGGTTGTAAACAATTCATCACGAAACCTATCCTTCACGAGCGCGAGGAAACCACTCTCACACGCGATGTACTCAAACATGAAGATACAAAGTTCTACATCGTTAATCTCCACGCTCTCCACAATCATCGTGAAGTTCGAGCTGCGCTTCCATTACGACTTTCCTCGCAGCTCCGCCGCCCAGTGTTATCGGCAACTGCGACTGTAACTATACGGCGACAAGCAGCTGAGAGTATTCGTGCTCGAAAGAAGAAAACAACCGATCAAGCACCTATTATCGATGAGTCTGGCGCCGGACAAAGCCACGCTCCACAGAATGGCGAATATGATGGAAACGGAGAATCAGGCAGCATTGATAATTCTTCGTTGGAAATCGAGTTTAGTCCTGCCTTCGAGAGGCTCTTTGATTCTGTTATGGCACCAGGCAAGTCGAGTGCAAAGACGCGTATCAAAGGGCCGCCGACTTCAATGTATGTTATCTTGTCTCTCTGTGATCCTTTTGATTGACCGAACTTCAGAGATAAGTGTACTATTCCGGTTCTCAAACAACTCTTCAAGGACCGCCAATATGATCTGCCACGCTCCCAGAAGAAGGCCGACTTGATAACGACATTGATAGAACAGGCGTCGAGGCAAGTCTTCGTCCGATTCTTGTCAAGAATGATTCTCATGGCTTTCTCAGCACTTCAACATCTATCACTACAAACGATATTAAGACTGCATGGACAACAGTTGATTCCGAGTCTGTACTAACGAAACGGTCTCGTCCATCTGACGACGACACGGAGCATGCTCCGAAGCGGCGGCGAGGTGATGATGGTCAAGCACGAGCCCGAGCGGAAGGACTGCTTCGTGATTTGTTCTTCAAGAGACCAGTTGTGTGAAGTAGAAGTATAATTCATCTATTTTAACGTATTGAACGTGTTGTATCCTCTTCGTGTGCTGCTAAGGTCGATACTAGTGTGCGAGTGGCCTCAGCAGCTTCCCGTTTCCAACTTTCTAGCTTGTATCGAGCCTTCTGCTTCGCATCTATTGCCATGTCCCGTTCCTTGCGCATCATCTTTAACTGTCCTTTCAGTTCCTCCACTGTTTCTTCACTTTCATCTTCCATTTTCTCTCTGAGCTCCTTAATGTCAGTCTCCAGTTCAGCAGCTTCACGACGTGCTTCATCGCGCTCCTTCAAGGTTGCATCTCGTTGAACAAGCAGATTGGCATTGCGTACTTCGAGATACTCGATATAAACACGAATTGCAGCTACATATGTTGGAAGTCAGTAGACCATTCCGGGAGAGACAACGAGGCCGACCTGGATCATGTAAATCGTCTGTGAGAAGTGCGTCAATTGCTTCTTGTGAATCCGTTTGGGAGTCGTTCATGCCTCCGGGTGCATAAGAACTGTGCATGTATAAGTCATGGCAGTATGGAACATAAGAGCCTGTACCGCTGAATAGCATAACGGGCCATCTCTGCTGCAGGACGAGAGCATGCCGGAGGTGATTGTGAGCGGCGCCGAGTCCCAAGACGTCCCCAATGCTGTCTCTCGTAGTTTGCACAAACATAAATTTGACGCTGTGCACGGAGATCGTTGTCCTTCTGCTCTTGGTCAAGCTGAGATTCTTCCAAGCCATCTGAGGATGGATTAAAGGTTTGCGAGTCGCGAATTGCCATGAGAGGAAAAGACCATGAAATGCTTCGATCACTTTTGCTTTTTACCTTCATCCAGCCATGGCAGCAACACCTGTTGGCCCCAGCTCAGACCAGCGGGACCGCGTGCTCGCACGCCGCCGTCAAGCAGCTGCAGCTGCAGCTGGCACTGGTAGAGATGAAAATATTGATCCCACTTTTTCGCGCTCGAACTCGCTGCCAGGTTTTGGGTCCGGGCTAACAGGCGGTCTCTTCTCAACTCCAAGCCGACAGAGCACTGAACTCGGACGACAATTTGGAACACCAGTGGAAAAGTGAGTTAATCTTTCTTACTTACATGTACAACGTTTGCTGAAAATCCTCGTAGCAATAACTCTGTCCTTGGACGACGACCCCGGGAAGATGACTTCAGCCTTCTGGAATGGGCGCCTCCCCAGAAAAAGCAGATTCTCGAATTTAGTACAGCGCTAGCGATGCAGTTTGGCATTCCCATTGACCAACGTGAAGAGTTTCTCGCTCAAGCCCAGGTGCGCAGAATGCTATGAAGTCAGTATTTTGAACTCGTTACTCACTTACATCGTTCTACAGCTCCCAATGCAGAGTCTTTTGATTACGATACTGGGCAAAATGTATCAGGGTGTCGCCGAGGATAAGAGTGGTGCGTTGCGTGACTATTTGAAGTCGGGCAATTTCAAGGTGTGAACAAAGCATAGTAGTATAGCATTAAGAAAGATGTTGATCACACGAGCAGGAGTACGTTGTGGGAAGAGTGCGAGCAATTCTGATGGACCCCGAGCTCACATCGTATAAGGAAGGACGCAGTACCCGGATTCAGGTGTGGACTTTCACGCGACGTAATCCACTTCCATTAACACCATCACCAGCGACACATCCGTCTGAACCCAGCTCGCTACAGGATCCCCTCAACTCTCCAGAGTGAAGTCTCGTCAAATGATTTTGTTAGTGCCTTGGGAGCCACATTGACAAGTGCACGGGCAGAGTTGAAGCGAAAGGTATGGTGCTCTTGCTAGTCGTGTTTTCAGACTTGCTGACTCCCATTTACAGCTCGGAGCTCACTGGCAGAAGAAGCTAGATATATATCAGCTCGTTCGAAAGCTCTCCTGGAATTCGACTCAAGAGATGACGGATAATGTTTGGGCTCGGTGGGCTTGGATTGTGCGTTGAACCTGCATCACCACTGATTCCAATGCTAACAGACCCTCAGCAACTTGAGCTCGTCAAATTCAACAGTCTTCTTGCCAAGAACGAGGTCGTCGATGACTTCTGGAAGTATATCGATGATCAACTCGAGGAGATCCGGTCGGCCAACGAAGATCTGCCTGATGAGGAGCGGATGGAAATTCAGAGCTTGTATGCTTCTATTTTTTTCTCTTGCTATGCTGTTTGTCTGACTAGAAATTCCAAGAGTTTTCTCCGACGCGTTAACGTATCACTACAAGGTCTGTCCACCCCAAAAGAAGCTGAAGTCAGCGCTGGCACACCAGATCCCAGCTTGGCAGCAAGCCATCACCGATGCCTGCACCGAGATGGAACAGTACTCCACAGAGGACCTCATGGACGAGGCACCTGCAGCTAATCGAGACGACGAAGAGCATGATGAACAGAGTGAGAGGAATGGAGGGCAGCAGAATGACGAGTTATCGCAGCGGGTGAATGGCGAGATATTGCAGCAACAGCAGCAGGACAATGATGGACTTCCTCTTCCCGGTACCTAGCTTCTCACCGATACCTCTCTTTACACGATATGATACAAGATTTTTCTTTAATATCATCTATTTGACCGCACACAATCGTGAGATTCGAGTACCAGCCTTGGATCACAGTGAAGCTTGGCTCAAGAATGCTCTCGAGACCGAGTCATACATGGGTCATGATGGGCAAAATATAATATATTCGGACAAAGGTAATGTAGAGGGTACGGCCAACTGGTTGATACAATACAATGCGACCGGCAGCGGGACAATGCTGGGCGATCGAGGTCAAACCAAGGTTGGGGGTCTCATATTCGTTCCGGTCGATTACCACATCGAGTCAATAGGTACCGCCGCAGGGTGGGACCCACCTTGCCAGTGCGCGGCAGTGTACCCCACCGTGCGACCACCCAAGCGCTCAAGGATTGCCGCCATGCCCTCGCCGCTGAGCGCATCACTTGTGACCTCTCCATGTACAGTGACATATTCTGCGACCATCTCCGTGCACTAATCCTTTCCGTTGGCAGCGCGTCTGGCCGTGCTCAAGGGGTGAGAGGATGACGGACGTCGAAGTGACCAGGCGGCGGATGAAGCACACCCAAAGCTTTGGCGTGGAAGGACCTGCCTCAGTGCGTCATCTTTCTCTTATTTCTTTTTCTCGCTCATTCTCTTCTCAGGTGGACTCGACACGTTAAACTCGCGTACCAGAACAACAAACCAGACAGGCAGTGGACCGGTACGCTGTTGTTGTCTTGTTGTTTCCCTCTCTCATACTCTCTTCCAGTTCAAACTTTGCTACTCTGCGTTCAACAACGCGTCGACAGTGACTTTGTCTTTATTTTATCCTCCCTCCAGTGTGACTTTTCTTGAGACAGTTGGAGTACCATTCATTGTTCGGTATGTTCCTTGTTGCTAGCTGCTCGTTGATTGTGCTGACCTCGTTTACTCTAGCACTTGTGTCTCGTATCGAGTGGGCAGGATAACGGCTGATGGCGACGTGGTATGGCACGGTTAGCAGGTGAATATGTACATCTAGACAGATGTGGCGTTGTTGTAGTGTACTATTAGCTGCTGTGTACCGTAGATGTTTGAATGTCATTCCTTTTTCATATTCATGATTTGTGCGCCCTAAAATGAACCAGAGAATTATGTCGGAAAACCGGATTTGGTCTGATCAGGCGTCGGCCATATGAGCCGCTGATAAGATCCTGATAAGACAGCCGCGTGACCATATCAGGCACTCATCAGAAGGACCTGGAGCGAAGTTGAAGGTTGATTCCACGTTGACTCCCACCTCGATGATACGCCAATGCTTTGACGCCTGACGTTGGTACGTAGTTCTCTGATACTGTGATTATGCTTTTTCACCGATATTAGGCAGCAAATTCGCCGCTTCGCATAACTGTATACATCTGTATAGTATCTCTCGACTTGCCCTTTCAACTATTTGCCAACCACAAGCCGACGGTCTCCCCCCTCTTCTATCACCACTGTAAAATGTCGACTGCATTAAAAACCTGTCACATTTGCTTTCGTTCGTTCAAAATTCAAGGCTTTCCGGGACATCTGAAGAAATGTGAGAGGGACCGCGTCGCGATTCGATCTGCATATGATGTAGACAAGCGTAGGCGCGCCATATTTGCTCTCAGCGCCGAAAGGATCGAGAACTGGGTGTCGCCACTCCAAGGCGGACGACGCCCATTGTAGTTTCAGAATTTGTGGATTCAATTATCCGCGGGGCACTAGTCAGTCCTGGATGGGAGGGCGGATATTCGAACTCCAGTGTTGTTGTTGACGTTGTCGATGGCGATATGTTTCTACATATGAAAAAGGAATTTCCTGGGCAGACCGACGGTGTCGAGATGGAGTTACTGAGGATGGACCAGGCTGAAAGTAATTCGGAGAGTGATGAGGGTGGTTTGGAGACTGAGCTAGATAACTACATGTCTGTTAACTAGTAATTACGGTACTCTATTGGAAGGAAATGAGACAATCACGTCGTCAGACCCCGTTATCGCCATTTTAGCGCTAAGAACTTGACACCGGTGTCACCGCGTTAGCGCTGCTCCACGTGGCACCCTCTTTGTCCACCTCAACATCTATTTTATACTGGTACGCACTCTTATTACTTGCTATGGTGGAATCTGGTTCGCAATCGATGCAACACGTGATTCGATCATTCTTGCCTCCTTACCATCACAACGCGTTTATTTTCTTCTTGTACTCCGGAGTCAGAAAACGATGGCTCCAATCCGCCTGATTTCCCGGAAAGTGCTCATCAAGGCCATGGCGAATGGACTGGATCGACTTTGAGGAACCAACATCTCATGGCCGCCTACTTCGCGCCAGTTCGACAGAACAGTGGAGTCAGTCCTGTAGAGTTATGACCACGACGACACGGCGTCGCTAGGTACATGTCATTTATCTTTTTCCTTCATTTACCCCCTCCATTTCGAATGCCCTGCCGACGCTGCATGTTGGGTCTGTCGACTCCACCACGGGACGCGCCAACATACAGCATCGGTGGTGTCCTTTATATCCTCTTTTCTTCTCTTGATCTTCTATCTCCCTTGTGTCAAGATGTTGACGTGGACCTACCTCTCAGATGACTAGAACTACGCGTTCGGGAAACGTTTTCAGCCCTTATACTTTGGGCGCGCCGTTTATTTGTGACGCGTTTATTCTCAACGTGGAGCGCGGACAGGATTTGTCCTCTGTCGTGCAGAGCTACAAAACCACGATGACATGGCGTGGCAGTCTGGGGGTGCTCCGACTACCTTCAACGACGTCGGATAGTAGCCAGAATGAGTCGTCCGCCTATGCGCCTGCTGCTGCCATTATGAGGCTTGCAATCGTCTCGTTTCCGGTTGGGATCAGCACTACAGGATTTTTTGCAGCGGGGTTGGACAGGACGAGGCCGACGACAAGGAAGGTATTGAATGGATATTCGGTGGGTGACTTATCAAATGGAGGACGTAAAAATTGGTACTTGAGGGTGAGTAGCTCGTCTTCCTTGGTCTTTCTGTGATTTATAAGGCTTCCCGTAGATTTCGCCTCAACCTGCTAGTGCTGATCTCCCGATTACAACGACGACCCATTACGCCTCGAATTGCCTCAAATACACTACTTCGTTTGGTCCGGTGCAGTTAGCGATGTACCGTAATAACAATGATTGGAGTCGACGCGAGCAGCGGCGCTACCGCCGCTGCGCTCGCGCTGCTCGCTTCTCGCATCTTGAGGACTGTGGTTGTTGATGGGTGTATTACTGTTTGGTAGGTATCTCTTTGAATCGAGTTTGTCTGTTAACAAATTACTTCTTTAGAGCGCCTGAAAAACCTTTTCCTCCCAGTACAAGTACATTCTCGATCCTGACGGCGCAGATATTTGTGAGTTTTCCAATTCGAGTCTAGTATCGAGATTCATCGTTATCAGGAGCCACTAGGCTACTCGACCGACACCTCTGGACTGATGGGCGTATGTAAAGTTCCTTGCCATTTCAATCCTTCTGACATTCCTTAGGCCTGCCTGTTACTCACTGCCAGTATTGCTGCAGCCTTTGTCACAGCTCCTCTGTTCGACCGAGTGTTTACTCGCCACCTAGCGATCACTGCCAAGATCTTCGTTCCAGGACATGAAAAAGGTTGGCTTGGGCCTTTCGCGACGTCTTCGCGATCCTCAAGGGGAATACCAACGCGATTTGATCATCGCGCTCACTCATTCACGGTAAGTCCGCGTATTGACGTTCCTTCGACAAACATTTGTGACCCTGTTCGTTTAGGACATTGCGCTCGCCAAAGACCTTTCACCAGATTTCCTCACCCAGGGTGGAGCTGACACGAACAGCGGCGCTAGGCTACCGCCGCTGCGCGCGGGCTGCTCGCTTTTCGCGTCGTAAGGATATTGGGCTGACTCGGGAGACTTGTGGAAGTAGGTCTTCCACTGCTACGCCACTGCTGGGGTATCCTGTTGAGACTTTTCTGTAGTTTCGCTTCGCAGTGGACATGTCATCGCCTTTCTTCGCTTCATATCGATTTTCTTTTGGTGCTTCCAATACACGATCCTGCGCGCTATCCTCGGTACCTCTATGGAGTAATTGATGTGGGGACGATTCAGAGCAGGTATCTACCGAAATCCTCAAATTCTCGAAGTAGGTGCCTCAACTGAAATATGAACACATCTCGCGTTCCATCTGGTTGCTCTTATTCAACGATTGTTTTAGGTTACGAAAGCTCTCCATCATTATGGGTACGCTCGCGGCGGAGATGGGTACGACTGAACCGGCAACAGCCACCGCTATGCGAGTAGGAGGAAACGCTTGCAGGCAACAATATGACCACTATATCTTAATCCACAGGCGGCCTAGGCCGAAAACAAGACGA